>VXBJ01000107.1:142496-230181 GCA_013400055.1 Nycticryphes semicollaris | reverse complement strand
TATATTATATTATTATACTATATGCGTATTTTCAGCGTAGTTCGTGGCTGAAGGCGGGAAGCATAACGCTTCTGTTTGCAGTTGTGCTCAGTCGTGCTGGCTGGCCGACATGGCACTTCAGCCGCGTCAAAATACAGGATGAGAGGTTACCTTGGATGCAAACACAGTCTGACTGTCTCTCCGGGTGTAGATGTGTACAGTCAGGCATCGTGTTCATTCACAACTGCTTGGGGTTTGTGGGTTTTCCCCTTCTCCTCACCCCATTCTTATTTTGTGTCTGTTTTCAGTCCCTTGCACAGGATAAAGGGTTTCGCTTTTAAAAACAGCAAATTTACCACAGTCATGTTATTTATTGCAATGGTAAATGGGAGGAAGAGTGTGTGATTTATTTCCTTATTTTTTTAATGGAAAATGGCTGTTGGATTCCCTCCTAGACTCTCAGGGCAGGGACTATAGGAAGCTTATGAGTTTTCATCTCAGATTTTCACTGGAAACATACCAGAGATGACTGCTGAGAGAGAATGAGAGAGAGAGAAAATTACTGCTACCATGGAAACATCCCAGAAAGGAGATTTATTGTTTTGTCTGTTTTCTCAGGAACTTCTGTGGGTCTGCATTGCCTTTGTACCTGTTAAATTGTGAACTTGATCACCTCATTCTGTCAATAGGAACTTCTATTTTTGTTGGCCAAAATATGTTTTTTCTGCTTGTTAGGTGCTAATGGAGGAGAAAATAAGTTCCCCATCTATGCTATCTTCACATTTATCTATCTGGAAACAAAACAACCATTTTTCCATATTGTCCTCTGAGAAGAGAATGTGTTGATGTATAGATGCTAAAGATAGTCTAAAATGTCCTGTTTTTGAAAAAAAAAAAAAAAAAAAAAGCAGGAATCAAAGTCTGAAAGCCTGGGGAGGAGTCCTCTTACCCTAGATAACTCAGTATATTTAATGACAAGATTTTATGACCCGAACTCATAGCTTTTAAAAAAATCTAAAAACAATATTTTAAAAGATTTAAATTATTCCCAAAGCCATTTGACAGGGCTTTCAAGTATCACGTCCCAATAGACTAGAAGGGAAAATTGAATATGCCAATGACCTGTTATTCCTGCAAAGGAAATACCCAGTTGAGCAACATCCTTGTGGAACACTAAAGTAAACTTTGCCTGGCTATGTGCATTTTGATTTTTATGGGATGCTGAGGACTCTTACAAAGGCTGTGACAATACATAACTGTGTGCAGTGGAGGAGGCTGTGTTCCAGGTCTCAGGGAGTGGGAGGTGCCTGACAGATAATTATGGAACAACTCTCCCTTCCCCCACTACCTGGACACGACAGAGTTTCTCATGCACTGGTCAAACTAATTCTGTGAAGAATCAGTCTCTCTGCTGGAAAATAAAGTCTTAATTTCATTTATTTACTACAATAGGTAGCAAAGTGCCTTATTTTTCATGGAGATATACATTTACCTATAAGCTTAGTGCCTCTTCCGTGACAGAAAGCAAAGCTGTGTCTCAGGGCAAACTCAGATCTGGAGGGTGGGACCTTCTAATCAGCTGTTCTGAATGAATCCTTGTGAAATCAATGCTCAATCCTACCCAGGCTTGAGTAGTCAGAAATGTTTGGGGAAGTCGTTTGCTCTTGTGCTGTTAGCTTGCCCAGGCAGTCTGAAGGGAGCAAAGCAGCTCTCTGAACATATCCAGCTTTAATTATTTAGTTATGCTAGGAACAAAAACTGAGCTGAAAAGTCTACAAGTGAGCTGAAATGAGCATATTCACACTCATTTTCTACTTACAGCAGAGGGTAAATAGTGATATACATAGATCTTTTAGTCTGTCATGAATCACTGGTGTCTCAACAGGATGCTTTTACGAAGCCAAAAACCAAAGGAACCAAAACAGGTCAATTAATCAAAGTGGTTTCTATCTTTATCGTTTCTTTCTCATTATTGTACTTTATTTGCTAATGTAACTGGATCAGAAAAGAGTCTAATCTGCCTCATGGCCCCAGTGTATAGGCGCCTGAGCATCTCCTAGGAAATAAGTGATGGCAATTTCTCCCTTCACTGGGCGGAGGATGCTCAGGTCCCCGCAGGGCTGGGCTCGTGCAGCTCTATCCTTATACACAGCAGTGGGTAATCTTGTTAATTCAGTTGAATGCATATTTTTCCCACTTCTGTTTCAAGGTTTATTGTTGGCTGGCATAAGCTGGGCAGGCTGACTAGACATGGGCTTCTACGGATCTGTTCTAACTGAATTTAGCCCACTTTTGCCAACGGGCACGTTTCTGCCTGTCCTGGGACCTGATTTAATTTCTGCTGCAATGAATGAATGAATGAATGAATGATATCACTGCTCACAACCTACCTACTCAAGCTATTTCTGAGATGGGCTTTAAAGGATTCAGTAAAATTATATTGTACCTAGAGGATAATTTATAGTTTGTCCTTCATGTAGGGGATCATTGCGTATAGGAAAATGGTTCACTCATAGCCTTTTAACTGAAATTCACCTGTAATGCAAATAATATTTTTTTAAAATGGAATAGCAAAAAAGGAAGTAATAACAGCAACAGTAACGACAGAAATAAACCTGCAAGTCATTTATATGCCATGTTCTCCACTTCATTACATTACATTAATTTTATTGCAGTCTAGCACCATTCAGTGGTATTACCCTGGCATGAAATTAGATACCCCATGGAACAATCTCACAAAATAATTCTGTATGCAATTTTAATATTAATATTTGCAGTGGCATTTAAATATATTGATATGCTATATAATATATTATATATGGATATAATATTCTGAGTGGCATTTAAATATAGGGATATGCTATATAATGTTATATGTGGATATGATATTTTGAGTGGCATTTAAATATATGGATATACAGGCTCCCCAGAGAGGTGGTGGAGTCTCTGGAGACATTCAAAACCCACCTGGACGAGTTCCTGTGCACCCTCCTCTAGGAGGACCTGCTTTGGCAGAGGGGTTGGACTAGATGATCTACAGAGGTCCCTTACAACCATGTATCGTCTGTGATTCTGTGATATACTGATTTTACCCTTTGAAGCCTTAATTTTCATAATGAAAATGACATCTAAATTACTCTGTGGGCAATTCATGGGCTCTATAGGATTTGTATTTTATCATTTGGTCCTGCCATTGGAAAATTGATGTTCATAAAGTACACTGAGTGTAGAGATAAGAAATTGTTAGCATAGGAAACCAATAGTTTCCAGTAAACTGAAGAATTATGGGAAAGGTTCAGAAAATCTCATATATCCATGTATGAGTTATATTAGGTTTCCATAATTAATAAAAACATGTATAGTACTAGTAATATTCTTTATTATGAGTTCCAGTTTAAAATAACAATCTGCGTTTTGCTTCTCAAGTGCTAATTCTGCCTGTGTTAACTGCTGTTTTTTTTTTTTTTTCTTTTCCTTCTTTATTTCAAGGAAATATTTTAAATATGGCAGAAACTAAAACCTTCCAGCTTGAAGCAGCCTGCGCTCTCACCTTTTTCTTTGTCCTAATCTGTGGGGTTGATGCAGCTTCCTTCCAGCAGCATCAGCTGCTTCAGAAAGATCCAGACTATGTAATGAAAAACTTACAACGATTCCCAAATCCTGATATGATCAAAGCTTTGGAATACATAGAAGATCTTCGGAAGCAAACTAACAAGGGAGAAAGCAGCCCTGATTACAACTCTTATCAAAGTGTCCCGTACTTGCTGCAGCAGAAAGAAAGCAAAGATCAGGTTCACCTACCAGAGAATGTAAGGGATTCTTTGACTGAAGATGAGTCCCAATGGGTTAAGGTCATGCTGGAAGCCTTGAGACAAGCTGAGAAAGAGTCAAAAGTTGGCCCAAAGGAGAATAAACCTTATGGTCTGAGTTCAGATAACAATTTTCCAGCTGGAGTAACTGATGATTATGAGGCTTATAAGTGGCCTGAGAGGTGGCAAAAATATCTCAAAATGCCACTTGGGCACTATGAAGACAGTTCACGAGACAGTCCCTTCAAGCGCACTAATGAAATAGTGGAAGAGCAATACACCCCCCAAAGCCTTGCTACGCTGGAGTCTGTGTTTCAGGAGTTGGGGAAGATGGCAGGACCCAGTAACCACAAGAAAGAAAGGCTGGATGAGGACCAGAAATTGTACACAGATGATGAAGATGACGTATATAAAGTGAATAACATTGCCTATGAAGATGTGGTTGGAGGAGAAGATTGGAATCCCATAGAGGAAAAAGTGGAAAGTCAAACCCAGGAAGAGATAAAAGACAGCAAAGAGGAAATTGATAAACATGAAGAGGAGATTGATGATGAAATGAAAAGATCAGGAAAACTCAGCTTCCTTGAGGATGAAATAAGAAGAGACAATAAAGATCAAATGTCAGAGGATGTTTCAAAGCTAATGAATTTTTACCTGAAGAGGCTGATGAGTGGTGCTGCAAATAGGAAACTGAGGACTGGAGAACTTGAGGAAAAAAGAGCACCCATGTTTTTGGATAAGCAACTCGATCCTCAGTCTATAGCTCAGCTGATAGAAATCTCAAGGAATTTACAAATTCCTCCTGAGGATTTAATAGACATGTTGAAAGCTGGAGAAAGAAAGCAGCTTCAGAGTGAAAGGTTGGAAGCCGAGCAGGAAGCAGAATTCCCAGAAGACCTCGATGAGATCACTGAAAATAATCTAGGACAGAGTGATATGTTTAAAAATAATGTAAACTCTAAAAACGGGTACATGAAGCAGCCTCTTAATGCTATTCCAGAAAACCTACCTGAAGACCTCAATATTGAAGATATTGTCAGTCTTCTGGGAACTGACAATTTAGCTAATCAGAATCCCTCCTACTTACTAAATCGTCTTAATCAAGAAAATGATTTGCCAAGACTGTCTTACCTTCCCAGAAGATTGAAAGGACACCTGTTTCCTAAAGCTGCCTGGATGAACGATTTAGAAAGGCGACAAATGGACTACGAGAAACTGAACGAGAAGGATGAAGAGCTGGTTGATTACTTGGCCAAGGTGTTGGCAAAATATCCTGAAGTTATGAATACGAACCAGATGAAACGAGTCCCAGTTCCAGCTTCTGAAAGCGAGTTGGAGGAAGATGACCGGCTGGACCAGGCCATCCGGGAGCACCTAAGCCAGCTGGGACCACAGGAGGCCGCGAAGTTGGCTTCCCTCAGCAAAAGGCTTTCCATGGCCGGGGAAACTGATGACACACAAACCAGGCAGTATCTGGATGAGGATATGTTAGCAAAGGTGCTAGAGTACCTAAAACAGGAGAAATCAGAGCTTGAAAGAGATCACATTACTAAACGGGCAATGGAAAATATGTAATTGTTCCCTAAATATTATTTCTCTTCAATGTGTTGACTTCTATCCCAATTCAGTTGTGATTTCTTCCCACTCTCCCACTAAACAACCTATGGAAGACCATTGAACAGTCTGCGTATCTTTCTCAGAGCTGTTATATTGTTTATTGATATACTTATATATGTTATAAATCATGGGGCAAACAACAAATTGCTTCGAGTGTTTTAAGAAACGATTTAATGAAATCAAGTAAAACTATAATATGTAAACAAATGACCTTTGCATTGTTAATAAAACATGATAAATGAAGAGTGACAATTATAATTTGACATTTTTAAGATTAATTTGATTATTTTGTTACTGTCTGTAGTGTTTTTTGTGGAGTATCGAATAAAAAAATAAAGCATTATATATATAGTTTTATTTAAAAGGCTTTTTCTATTCAGTGTTTTATTGTTGATGAATAAATTATTTCTGGACAAGAGACTGTGTTTCTTTGTGGCAGTTGGCAAAGTCATAGTAATTTGGAATGGAAACACATCAAGAGATGTGTACAGACAATTCTTCTGAAGTCTATTTTTCTTTACTGTACAATAAGTTGGTAGCTTATACTGATGATTTTTCTGGGCTGTAAGAATATCAAGTGGCATTATCTCTAAGGGCGGTGCATACCTGAAGAGCTTGCTGAAGTCAACATCCATTAGCTTTTCTGAAAATTGCCCCCCTTTTCCCCTTCCCCCCATAATTAATGGTTACGTATATCTTGGCAGCGGAAGGCAGATGAATGATCTGCCCGTCTGAGGCAGACTCTGTGGGGAAGCACTGAAATATTGAACCTTTGCATGTGAGTAGCAGCAGCTCTGGGAAGCTCTGATGAGGTAGATGGGAAGCAGGTGGGTTCCGTGCCATCTGTCAGGATGGCTACCACAAAGAAAGAAAGAGACAGGCTCCAGGGCAAGGCAAGCAGAGAACTTACCCTGTAGGTACGATCACTTATTTTGTCTAATAAAGATATTACTTCCCATTTCATGAAACAGCTGTTACATGCATACATACATGTACAAAGAACCTTTATTCACTGCATTGCACCAACACTTGAAAAGTCTCTTGAGCTGCTGTTGAGACCTGCAGTGGATGTTCTGGAAAAGCTACGTCTCTTTTACGGAACAAAATGTGCTTGTGTAACTCTGTGAGTCAGACATGGTTGTCACTAGGACAGCTCAGGCATAAGCATTTCCAGGATTATGGTTTAAAAGTGGTTTTCACTGTGGTATTCTTCAGCAGCTCATCTCTGCTAAGTGGGGTGGGGATGATTTTTGCCAAGGCAATGTCTAATGAAGCAAAGTACAAAGGCTACAGAAATAATGTTTTTTCTTCAGTGTCACGGTTACCCTGAGTAGTCACAGACGATGGGAGTTCAGTCAGAGCTCTTGCTCTGGACCAGAGCAAAACCCTTTAGTTTCCTGTTACTTACATGAGTTGAAACATAGAATTGAAAAAACACCAGAGTTTAATTCAATTCCGTACTCTAAAGTACAAACCTGTTGCCATTCGTGATGCATGTACTTGTATCACTAGTAGCTTGGAATCAGCGTATTTAATTTTAAAAAAAATAATGTTTTTAAAAAACAAAATTTTTTATCACCTTGATTCCTAATAGTGTTATTCTCCTTGATCCTAATACTGCTCCTGCAATCCTCAGGCCCTCGAAAATTTTCTTTTGCTTTAACCAGCAACATTTAATACTTAAATATATAATACTAGGAAACAGTAATAAAAACAAGAGTACTGAGAATTAAATGAATATTTGCTGTTTTCAGTGAGCAAGTTTCAGAATTTTATATTTGCCTTCCAAGGTCATATTTTAATGGGAGACTTTATTTATTGCCCTTATTCACACACAAGAGTACCAAAGCCTACCTCTGTAGCCAACTTGCTAGACACTTTGGTTTTACCACAGCGGTAATTAAATGCCTTTCTTTTAAATCTTTCTTATGAGAAAAAAAGAATTAACTCACATACTTTAACAAGACTGTGTGTCCATGCCTTGCAGGGGAGAGATGCTGGGAAAGGCCCCAGCCCCTGGTGTCACAGCGTTGCCTGTGCACGTCTCTGGCTCTCCTGGTTGTATCGAGAGCTTCTTCCCACCATTCCAGGTCTTCTCCAGGTTTGGAGTGGTTTGTTTATCACTGCAAAACATCTCTCCCAGAAGAAGAGGCTTGGAAAGGCTGGCTGCACAGACTCTGCTGCTGTCTGGGGACAACGGCCCTGTGGGAACAGCCTGCTCTCCTGTGGCTGAGCTCAGCTCCTTCCACCCAGAAGGACTTGTGCTCCTGCAGCCTCCCAGGCACAAGGATCTCAGCTCCTGGACATGGCCACAACTTGTGTGCTGCAGAGTGGAGCTGCCATGCAGAGCAGCCAGATGTTGTGCAGGACCTCGGGAACTCACAGCTTCCATGGCGATGGTTGCAAACACACTGTTCATCACAGTTAACAAACGACATCATGATACCAGACCAAATAATTAGCAAGGCTCAGGAAAGACAACAGTAACCTTTTTTTTCCCCTTTATCTGTCTTTCTTTCCTTCAGTGGTGACATACAATGTCCTTTAACAAGGAGTTTTCCCAGTCCCTCCCAGCAGATGGTGAGCCACAGGCTCAGAGTAGCATTCCCCTTGCCCCTGTGATGCAGAGCTGAGCAACACGTTGCTATGGCAGCCGGGAGGCAGCCATTCAACATCCCAGCAGCTCATCCCAGCGCTGAAGATGAACATGCATTGAAGTTCCAACCTTCACTTCTGCTTTGTCCTAAAAGTGTGCTTGGATGGCCTCCGCCACAACCCAGCCATCTGTGAGCAGGCTTGATGCTCCTCTTTCCCTAAGGAAGCACTGCAGCTTCCTTAATGACCCAAAAGGTCCCCAGACCTGAGAGCCTTCCTAAGGGACTTGGCTCAGAGGGTATTCAATATTGTCTTCAAGTGGAAAATAAAACCATCAAGCTGTAGGGTTTACAGCTTAAGGGGTTTGGGGTTTTTTGAAAGTTAATGTAAGAGACTGACTGGGTCAAAACAATGTTTTACAGCATATATGTTAATTTAGCATGCTACTAATGTTCTTACCTCTTTGGTTGATGTCATTTTTTAAAAAATGATGCTTCTAGCAATGGGACAGAACTTCACAGGTCCCTCTTTCAACAATTGTTCCTTGAATATACTAGCAGGCAATAATATAACTAATGTACAAGGTGTTTGGAGAACCTAGAAAAGATGCCACACAAAAGAAACATGTTCAAGCATGACTGGTGGCAGGTTTAAGTTCCTTAGCTTCATTCCCCTCCTACTACAGCCTGTAGCACTCCCTTCCTCTGGGCTACCCAGGCCCCCGGTCTGACCAAAGCCCCAGGGAGCTGTTTTACATAAACACTGCCTCCGTCGTGTTATTCAAGGAGAGCTCAGTGAAAGTTTTGAATACAAGAATGTTTTCAGATCTAAAAAAATAGAGACACAAACCTATGCGTAGGAGGAAAGGTTCTTTCAGAGACTGTGTAGAAGAAAATAAGCTTTTAAAAATCCAAACTTTGGTAGGAGTAAATCATCACTTCTTAGAAGACCATCTCACTCATGGGGTGTGCAAGATGTATTGTTTGTGAGTCATCTTCATAAACAAGAAAAGGGATGTTGAGCTTGAAATAACAGAACTACACATTGTATAAGAGAACTACGTGGAAGTTTCAAACTGATTTTAAGCTAAAAGGTGATGTCGATATCCTTTCCTCTTCTAGCTACAGAAAATAGATAGCTAATCTCCCTATGAAGTACTTTATTTCTAATAAATGAATCTCCAACTCCATTTTGAAATGAAATTAAATGAAATGAGCAGATATTAAATAGCACCCTCTTGGTAGCTATAGCTGTTTCTTTCTATGCAAGCAAAGCTCCCACAGAAAAGCAGATAGTTACACCTGAATATGCAAGACAAAATTATCAAAATGTACATCATAACATGAGATCTGCTCCATTAAACCGCTCCAGAGCAGCCCCCTGCAGAGATGCTCTATAGTGCTTAATTGCCCTTAATAGCCACAGCCGCTTCTGCTTTCATCTGTCTGTGGTTTATGTTTTCCTTACGAGTGTAGTGGGACAAACAATCATGTTGTTAATAATGCACACAGAATACATAATCCATAACAAATACCCTATCAAGCTTATTATTATAATTATGTACAAAATAAAGTGACCACCCTGCAATTTTTACTCGGGCAAAGTAAGGGTTAGATTTTTAATTCCTCTTTTGTGCTACGATTTGACAGCATCTCAGATGCAGCTGGGTTGAATTCTTTGTTTATCAGTGGCTTTTGCAAGGCAAAGAACAGTGTTTCTGCTCACATCTTCCTCTTAAAATCTGCTGTGAGCTTCATTGTGTCCTCTTATTTAAGGTCCTCCCCCAACAACCAGATTGAACAGAAATTCTGAGTTTGGTCTGAATATGACAAGCTGCCAAACACCTTCCTCAAGACCTGGCAAGTTCTTCTTTGAACATATACTGGAATTCATTGTGTTGGTATCCATTATCCACAAGAGTTAATGCCTTTTTTGTTTTGCCTTAACTCACATGGCACTGCGAGTGTTTTATTTACACCTGCATCTTGATGGTTCCATTATTTTGTCAGCTGGGGCTCTTAAAGGATAGCATTTGTTGATTCAAAAATTAATGTAACCACATTATTTCATCTGAAGAAACTAGGCTTTTACAATTATTTTTTTTCTAAAAAGGTATTTCCACATTGCAGTGGAAGGGGTTTGAGTCACATATGCTATGAAGGTCATTAGTATTTCTCAAAGGCCTTTACAAGACACCTTGTTTTGCAGGCAAAGCGACACGAGCCATCTATGATTTTCTTAATCCAAGGCTGTAACCTGAGCATCCTGAGCCATGCTTTGCTTCACAGCTTTATTCTGCCCCTCTTGCTCTTACTAGCTAACAAGACGACTCAAGACTCAAATCTGCTTCTCCAGGCAAACCTTACTCAGACCAGCCTTCCATCACTTCAGATCAAACATAGCGTGGTGGGAGCAGAAGACTTCTGTGGACAAGAGTCATGTGTGGTGAAATGCCATGTGGGAACTGCATTCCCTGGAGCATCCCTTACCTCCAGGAGATGCACAAGTGGCTATTTACTGCACAATGCATAAATCTGTACAGACACAGCTGGATGGCAGCTGCACTTTGCATTTTTTCAGCCACCCAAGTGCCGCTGGAGAGGTTTATCTGAGCTGCAAGGAACTCCAGAGAGCAGCAGCGGGCAGGTGCATAAAGTGGAAAGGAGAAGCCCTGAATCAGAGCTGATTATCTGAAGAGCCACATTATTCCTGACTTTTGGATCATTTGAAAACATTTGAGATCGTTAATAATTCATTTGCAGATGTTGCAGAGCTCTAAATGTGGCTGATTAAATGCATTTGACGTTTCTCTTGAGAGAGGCTGTTATTCCAGGAAACCACTCAGTATCTGCAAAGGTCTTGGAATTAGCGTACTCAAAATTACAGGATCACTTACAATGTTTTCCCCTCGTAAAGGAAGAAAAGCGACCTCTGATTCCAGATGTAATGTACACTGGTGAATATCTATAGCACAATTACTTTAAACTTGCCACAGCCGTTCAACAGATCTGCTATGTAATGACTAGCGGTTCAACGCAGAGGGCTCTGCCTTCCTCTGCTAAGACAAAAAACAGCAGACAATGAGCCACATAGGTCCTACATGCCTGGGGGATGAAAGCTAGGAAATGGTTGTTTGGCACCTCCGCAGCTCTGATGATTGCTGCTCTGTGATATGTTTCTGAAAAACCTTCCTGGCACCTGCTTAAAAATAGAGCCCGTGGCTTTATCCTGGCGGAAAATGCAGCTTCTCGTGGGGCTCGGCGGGAGTGCCACAAAGCAGCCAAGTTCTCTGGGTCGGATGGGCAGGATCCAGGGCAGGTTCTAAAAGATATAATGAGTTTTAAACCACCTTTGTGGCTCCCTGATTACACCACCAAATCTGAATTCACTGGATTTGTCTGGCTCCATGTTTAAGTTAGAGTAAATCTCTTCTGGCATAGCTATGGGGTGCATTTTATAACACTCATTTAAATGCCTAAATAAGAACCAAGCATTTATGCAAATTTGAGCATATATTTTTCAAGTGGGTGACCCACATCAGGGCAGTTCTCCTACTGCTCTGCTTATTGCGGTCACCACCACTGGGGGCACCTCATCTACTGGAGACTGTGCGATCCACCCCGGCAGAACTTTGCTCAGGGTCACCTCGGTAATGTCTTTTTGGGATATTTTCCTCTTGCCCTAGCCTCAAGCCAACACACAGAATAGCAGCCACATTGTACCCGTTGAGATCTCCAGGCGAAATACACAGCCTTTTTCTTTATTGTCTATTAAAACTCTTTCCAAAGCCATACTTCCTTTAAGTGGATCTTTCTTCCAGCTCAAATTTTAGATTCCATTTAGATTTACATTGTAAAATTGTTGCTTCTAAATGCAAAAAGAAACCTCCTGACTTTGCTTCTCTCTCTCCTCTATGACCTAAAAGAAGGTGTCAGCCTGTTTGGATGAGATGCAACACATAATTTCTTCAAGGACCACATTTTCTACCCTGGATATGTGTTTTGCCACTTGCTAATAAATGTCATAGCAGAGCAATAAACCACTTAGACACTAACAGTACTTGTGTAAGAGCCAGGCCAGGTACACTATGTACAGACACAGAAAAGATAAAAATAAAGATAAATCATTAATGGGTATAAATCCAGCATTCCTTGCTTGTCATTCATGTGGGGAGATGTGTTAAATCCCTGCAAGTAAGTTTTGGGATACAAATGTACTCTGACAGGAAAACTGTTTTTTACAAGGTTAAAATTACTTAGATCCAACATACAACCAATTGATTTTCTTCTTATAAACATGAGTGCAACAAGGTAGAAACTTTGTGCTAGTTACTAGTACACTGAAGGAGACTAAGAAAAAAAAAAGTGAAAATTTGATTCTGTATGTAAGTCTGTAATTACCATCATATTCCACCCATTAATTTAGAAATGTTGCTATTGTACAAAATCACCAGTCCTTTAGTCTCATCCATGGCCCTGGCCTTTGCTTTCCTAGAATATTGGCCTTTGTTCATACATATTTTTGGCTTTCTAATTTCTATTTAGAAAATGCCAGCCTCCCCCGCTCCCCCCTGGCCTCTCCTCACCGACACGCGTGATCTGAAGCTGTTGCCACCACAGTCACACAAACCTTTGGGGATGGCTGGGCCACTTTGATGCCACAAGGTTCTGTCTTCTGCACTCCTCAGCCTCCCCCTCACAACAAAGGAGTTGTTTCACTCAAAGGATCTTTAAATGCCGGCAGTTACTGTTGAACAATTTAAAAAAAATTGAAAAAATTAAAAGGAAATTTATCAAGTCCTCCAACTTTGTAATGTCTTCCTTACTCATTAGAGACATTGTGCTTTTCTGATCCTATGCAAGAATTCACAGCTACTGGCTGCTTCCCAATTTGGCAGCATCTTTTACATCAGTTTTATTTATATCTAACACAATGCAGGTGAAGCTAACAAAGTCACATAATTCTGTACTCTTAACAACGTCACATAATTCTGTATTCTGTAACACTGTGTGTTTCTGTGCCAGTAAATTTTGTGATACACCACGTAATGAGGCCATATTTGAACTGCTCCCTAGTCCAGAAGAGGTGTTGGGGGCAGGAACTGGAAGCTCAGCCTCCACCATGAACAGATCAATGCCATCTTTGCAGCCCCATGTCCCCCTCCCTAGTGTGGGGAAAATCAGGGACATCACTGTAAATAGCTAAAACATACAGTTTAACATCTAGTTAAAAAAAAAAAATGCTTTGCATGGGGAGCCACAGAGCAAGTCTGATTTTCTTCTGCATTGTTTTGGCCATGAAGTTCCTTTAAGGTAGCTCAACATGCCCTCTGTGGAACTGATCGCTGCTTCACGCGTAGATGACCACACTAGACTCCAAATCTCTTGGCTCCAAAATATGATGCTATTTATAGGTCTTCCTTATCCCTCCCCACCCACCTTCCAAAAATGGCTGAAGGATCAACACCGAAAATACAAAGCTCCATTCAAGCGCAGAGAAGCACAGAGACAAGAATGGAAGGGATGTTAAGTAGTTTGGACATCAAAAACATGGTAAAACAAACTGTGGCAGGCAGACTGAGTCCCTGAGGAACAATATTTTGCCAACAACCATCCAAGAAAATTCTAAGGTACAATCAATATAATCAATACTATGCTCAAACACCTTTTCCAACCCATCCCATCTAGAAGTAGACTGCCAGAAAATCACATTAGCTTTATTTCAATAACACTGCTAAAGGCAACATTTACTTGTTTAACTTAATACTGGATGCTCACTGAAATGCTTTCCAAAGCCAGGTGATAAATGAGGCTGGGGAGGTCTCCCATCCCCACGAGTTGGCTCCCACCACCTGCCACAGAGAAGAGGAATGGTCACTCACAGCCTGGCTACACTGCAGACCAATGGAGCTGTTGGGGAAACTGGACTGGCAATGGCCTGCAGAGCATCGGGAGCGCCGCAGAGCCCAATTCCTCTGGGCAACCTCAGGCTTCAGGGAGCCTGCTGTCTTTGAGCTGACACCTCGGTAGTTACTTTCTTGTCTAACTCATTTGTTAATCGGGTTGTGTAATTTCCTTTTCTTCCATTTACCATCCTCTTGGCTCAGCTCAGTGCATGACTCAGTAAGCCTGGCTTAATCACCTTCATTATAAATGCTGAGGCTATTTCATTGCTGATAAAATTCTTGTTGACCAGCTCCTACAATTGAAATATCCCAAATGGAAAAAAAAAAAAAAAAAAAGAGGGACTTCACCTTTGGATTGTGGGTATTTTTAAAAATTAACTCCTGTGCTGTAGCTCCTTTCCAAAGAAGCAGCTAAAAGCAGCAACAGCAGACTATTTTATAAATATATAAAGGATGTGACCTTTTAAAAATACATACTTTGCATATCAGACTTCAAAGACAGAATAGAATTCAGTTATCCTGCACCAAGACTGTTTGGACATTTGCCTTTTTCCTAAGGAAATGACTTTGCCTTGTAGCTCACCTTTTATAGTGCACAATTTTCTGCCTGTGCAATTCATTATCCAGTACAAGATCTCCTCAATAGTCTAATGCTGATGTCCGTAGGAAATGAATTTTTTTAATAGCCTTCTTGATGAACATGTGTTTTGTGGCACCTGAAAATAGATGTGCTATATTTCTAGGTCAGATGCATATTTCATCTCTTGAGCTGTGCATTTCAGTAGCCGTGCCTTCCTATGTGTTGAGATGGAAAAATAACTTGAACAGTCATTTGCCTGACAAGATATGATTATTTGTCCTCCTACATATCCTATGAGTACAAAGCTGGATTTATAGCTTGCTCTTTTACTTTGGACCTTTCAAAAGCCAAGGAATGGGGAGCACATTGCTTTATCAATTCTTGGTGGGTGCACACAGGAATCATAATGTGTATGTGTATATCTATCTATCTATATCTATACACACATCCCCCTTTATCAGAAAGTCTACAAAGATATACAAAGCAGCAGGTCCAGGTCTTTTAGTTAAGCTGTGGCTACAGAAGGGAAAAAAGAAGATGGAAAGTGAGCAAGCAAGCCCCTGCTTGAAATTCATAGGTCAGGAATGAGGTGTAGGGGGGACCTGTTCTGCCACTACATCTGACTTGGGCAGTAAGAGATGGGTCTTCAGCTTGGCTTTCTCACAAGGCAGTCACTAGCCCTGGCTAATCAGTGCTTCCACTACTTATGCAGGTTTCTGGTAAAAGAAACTATAGCCAGGGATGCCATTCTCCTAAAAATATTACTAGCTTTGGAACTGCAAAATAATTTGGCTGCCTAAAACCGGACTTCTACATTTAAACAGTTCATCTTTCAAAGCTGCAAAGCTAAGAAACTGTTGAAACCATTAGGCTTTGCTTTTCCTTATAGAGAGACACACTGTGTACTGGGGTAACTTACTGCAGCCCTGCTGACTTCACTGAACCCAGAGGGTTTGTCCATCTTGACAATTATTTATGTAGAGACAAATTATCCCACAGGTCCATTCACGCTTCAGCGTGTGACAAATGCATGTGCACCCAGCACCTCCAGTAAGCACCAGTCCCTGCCCAGGACAACTCACCTCCTCCCTGTGCCACGGCAGTGGCTGACTGAAGTGACATGGGGTCCCGGCTGTGACAGGAACACCTTCCCTGGCCCGAGGAAGAGGAGAGCCGACTGGGAAAATGTCTGAAGTCTCTGTGAAAACGCCAGGCACAGCACTGTTTCACAGGGGGCACCCTGGGAACACACCTGAGTGCCTCCTTGAAACCCATTAATGCGCTTCATTACGTGTTTATACACCTTGTGTAAACAGGTAGGGCCCAACTCTCCCGTCTCCTGCGGGCCCCGACCCATTCCCACTGAAACTGGGCTACCTGGGGAACCTCACCCTAGGGTGCAGTACAGGTGGGGAGCACTCCCAGAGACAAAAGTCACTCCCAGCTGGTGGGTAAAGAAGCCCCCCCTGCCCTCCCCTGCCAAGGGTCACTGCCTTGGGGCTGGCTCGGAAAGTTTTCTTTCTTTGCCAGCCTGATTAGCTTCACAATTAGCCAAGTCTGGGGAAAACAGAAGGTAGAGGCTGAGGCCATGTAAGGACAGATTTGCTTATAGCCCACCCATGTTAGTATTTCTCCAAGGCTTATAGGAATCAAAACATAAACAATGTCTTTCCAATTGAAGAAAAACAAACCAAACCCTTCATTTCACACAACACAAATTTTTATACAAATCTTGAGGCTGTTCTTAAAGCTCTCTACCAAAATGAAGTGCAAGCTAAAGATAGAACTATCGCAAAATGAAATGAGCTATACTCTCTTACTCTCTTCTTAAAATTCCCCTCCTGTTTAGCTTCTGAGAGTTTTTTTTTTCCTTTTCAGGAATCTGCAGACTGCTTTACTCAAAAGAGACTTTCATTTTTCAGGAAAAATAATATCTTGCTCAAGAAAGGAAAATATCATCCACATCTTTTTACCTGGGAAATGGAAAATGAGAGCTTCTTTCCAGGTGTTTCTGTGACTGACAGCATCTATAACAGGTTTTCTATGTTCCTTCTTGCAAGAGCATTATCGAAGAATTAAATACCATACAAATGTGTCAAGACAGCACTATAGCCCACTGTGAAATATTCTACATAAAAAATAAAGTATCCTCCCCTCCAGGAAAGTATTGTGATTCCAGAAAAGACTGACATGGATTGTTAATGATTACAGCATAATGCAGCCATAGTTCTGTTCCTCAGAACAAGCCAGCTTGCTTTCTTCCCCTCCGATTTGAAATTTGATATGATTTTCAATTTTGCAGTGCTGGGAGAATAGCCCAGATGACTTTTAAAGTTCATTTCAAAAACACAGTTCAATTTAGCAAGTATTTTGCAGAGACCACCCCCCTCTGATCGTAGTATGTTTTTCTGCCCATTGCAGAAAGCACAAAGAGAAGAGGAAGGCAGGCAGGGGCATTAGCAACGCCACATAATCAGCTCTAACGCAAAATGTGATCGTAAGTAGAGATATTAATGTCTTGAGATGCCAGTCAGCTACTTCAGTGCCAATTATTCCTTTATTTATTGGGTGGTTCTCCCTTAGACCTGAAATTGCTGTAGCTGTGAAGTCATGAGCTAAATGAATCACAGAGCCAGATCACTGCCTCTGCAAAGGCTGTTCTGTTCTCGAGTCTGACCTGATGCTCCAGCACTTGCAGAATATCTATGTGCGTGCGCACATATCTGCCAGATGCAGCATTTCCCAAGGGAATTTTTGGTGAAGCATCTCCTGCGTGCTCACAGGGATGGAGGGCAGGGGGAGCAGCTAGAGCTTTGGGTCCACCAAAGGGGTACACATACCTCCCCTCCTCTGGTCTTCCTGGTGAGCCCCGCAGGGCCCTTTCCATGAGCTCATCCCTTCCCAGGCACTTTAGCATCTCCCCCAAGCCCAGAGGTGAATCCCACCTCAGCCAGGCAGGCAATACATCAGTTTGGTGGGGCAAATGCCATGTGTACCAACATTACCAGAGGGACCTTGATCCATTATGCTTATCCAGCTCTTCCTGCTCTATCAGACCGGTACAGTTACTGGTGCCTACATTCCTGGCACACCTTTAGAAAGCCAAGCCTGTAACTTAGTAAACAAGAGCTGCTGAAGGGAAAACAGCCTCTGTTATCTGTAAAGAGAGACAGCTGGAGGCTTTCCAGGAAAATCTGGAGGTTCTTTCCCTCTGTTGTTTTCTTCGAGACACTCGAGCTGGAAACAAACCATCAGGGTTGGTCCCCTGCACCGCCACATGAGCTTTCCCAGCCATGCTCCTCCGTATCCCTCAGGAACACAAGCTCTTCTTGCCTACGACTCGGCACTTCCAAATGCTGCCGCCCCCACAACCTTTCTTCATGGGCTTCCCACACATCCTGACAGCATTAGCTGCAACACCAGGCCCAGCTGGCCACACTGGCTATTAGAAAATGACATCTGGGAGTCTGTGGGCTACTGCAAAGTACCCACAGCAATCCAGGAGGGAAACAGGTCCATTGCTGGTCAGCTTGAACCCACAGTGCTGCCCTCCACACTGGCCTCAGAAAATGGTTAAGAGACGACAGTCTGAGAGAGAGATGATGCTATGCAACACACACACAGGCAGAAATCAGTCTGACCGGCTCTTGGCTGATGTCATAGAACACAATAAATACAAAAATGGCTTTATGACTGTATCAGACTTTCTCAGTTCAGTTTCTAGGAGTGGAATTACTGGAAGTATCTGCAAGTACTCTGGCCAATTAGTTACCAATTACTTCTGCAATATCTAAAGCAACTTCAGAAGTCCATAAGCCAACTCAAAAGTCCTTTTCTGGATGAGGTTCAGAGTATTTGCTGTTATTGGGAAAATGCTTTGATTTTATTATATTCTGGTTTCATCCTTCACAAAGCTGTAGCAGGGTCCATTATCTAGCTGTGCTCTGCTCATAAATACCTACAGAGAAATTTACGGTGAAAATCTGATTGCACTGAGCTCAATGGGAGTTCACTGTCACCGTCAGTATCTCCCAGACTTTGTTCTGGTCTTTAAATACTACATCTGTGAAACAGGGCCTGTCCCTAAGGCAAAGCTCTAAAGCTCCCTCCTGTTTTTAACTTTTTAAATCTTGTGTTAAAATCTGTCTTAACTGGGCATTAAGTTCCAAACTCTTTCCGCAGATCTAGAAAAGTTTTCATTATGTTTAAAAAGAAAAAAATTGCTCAACCTTTTGGTAAAAATAACGTAGCTTTTACTGGACGCTTATAGCTACCAAGTGGGAGTTTATCTGATGACACAGCCAGCCCCAGGCCTGGCTCCTGGGAAGCTCTCTGCTCACAGGCAGGGAGATACAGCTAAAGGAGGATATTAGAAAGCAACAGAACTAGAAGCCCCCGGCACAGGTGGTCACCTCCAGAGACTCCAGGCAGCCACTTCCACCCCGTGATGTTTCCCCGCCCGTGCACACAGGCAGGCTGGTGTCATCCCAGTCCCGATGAGGCACTGGCTCCCGCTGGCAGCTGCAGCTGCCTCTGCACCATTAGTCATTCACGCAGGCACACACCGAATGACTGAGGGAACTTAGGAGAGGCAGCAGCATAAACTGTTCTTCAGTTTCCAATTTTGTTATCATCCTTCATCTGGTTGGCTTGCTTGTCTCGTGTCTCCCAGGCCTGATCTGGAGAGCAATTTTTCTGCCAGGGTGGTTTCTTTCTGCAGGACGATCTGCCTTTCTCAGGCTGGCTGTGAAAGTCGAAATGAAATTCTGTTGAAACAGATTCATTAAAAAAAAAAAAAAAAGAAATCAGTAAGATTATTTAAATTGTAACTGGTTTGTGCCTTCCTTGTCGAATGCAAAGAATTGTTCTACAAACAGCAGAGCCAAGGGCCAGCCCTTTTCTGGAAGCCTAGGACATTGCTCCATCTATTCTGGCCCTGTCAGCAGCTACCTGCCAGGAAACTGATGATAACTTCTGCAAGTTTCTGTTGCCATATATTCACATACATGCAGAAGAAAAGACTTCTGTGGCAAGCAAGAAATTTCAAACATGTACTGTGCAGTGCTGTTTTTCTTTCAGGACGGCGGGCTCAGGGTGACCGCACTGGTCAGCACAGCACACCAGACAGTAGGGAGCTTCATTTTGAATGCACTGAAACTTTGCAATCACCAGATTGTTCTGTGGTGTTAATGGAAAGACAGACATTTCTAGCTTCCCTCTCTAAGACTTTCAAAGCTGGTTTCCAAGAGTACCTCTCACAGCCGCTCTCTGAATTGCTCAGGCGATGGGTTTCCCACCCTGGGGCTCTCCGAGAACTTTCGGGAGAGCCTGTGGTTCTCCACCATGCATGATTCCTGTGACCCACGTCTTCTCTTCTGCACACAAATCCATTAGCAGGAGCACTGAGTACCCTCACAGGAAACAAATGTTTTCCCTGACACCACAGCCGGACAAGCACCATCACGGCACCAGTCAGCATGGAGGGACGGTGATGCTGAGAAATGCTTTGAAACAAGGGCAGAAAGGGCTTATCAAGGGCTCAGTGAGGAAAAGGGGCTTCTGATGCCCATGATGCCCCACACATCCCCACATCTCCAGACTATCTCATGGGCTGTTCCCACTGTGCCGGGCCTGTCTCACCGCCACAGCACATTCTGCTGCCTTCTTGTCCCCAGCTGGAGGTGGAATGGCAGCCGGTCCCCAAGCTCAGCCACAGGAAAAGGGAACGGAGGATGTTTCATTGTCTGGGGATGGGGAGAGGCCAGGCCTAACCAGGAGCTGTGGATCTCACAGGGAAAAATATCCTCCTGCCTGAATCGTGCTTACCTCGCCTGCACTGGAACCCGCTACCGCACGGCTGATGCTAGACAGAGTCAAGCTCTTTTTTGAAACAGCTGCAGTCTTCCTCCCTTGCTTTTTCTGCTGCCTGCTTTCTTTTCCAGCTCAGGAAAAAACCACACCAAACAACTAAAAGACAAACAACAGCAAAGAACAAAACCAAAGTGCAGGAGCTCAGGAAGAGCAGGGAGAAGGCAGATCAGGAGTTCCTGTCCTCCCCCTCTCAGAGCACATGAGCAGTGACATTAAAAGCAGCAAACCTGGAGCTGATGGAAGGAAGCGCTGTTTCAAGGAACACGTAATTAGACCAAGGAACGCAGTGCTGCAGATAGATATCCAGGGCAAGGACACAGCGAAATTTGAACAATTATCTGTATAACTACAGGGTTTTAATAGTTATTGATCTTGTGTGTGTGGAAACGATGCAACACAGCATGTTCCCCAGTTTAAGACAGTTGGGATTAGGAGAAGCCCTCTTGGAAACACAGATGAGCAAGCAGGCTCCTCAGACCTGCCTGGGAGGTGCTCGAAGCTGCCCATTTGCTGCAGACTCATTTGACCAGCCGAACCATGGGCCCACTTTGCTGGAGCAACATGCTGCCCTTTTCTCTCTGATGTCCCAATTAACCTACCATTACACCCACGGTGTGTCGAGAGGAGCACAACTGCAGCCAGGAACCCATCTCACCACACAGCTCACCCACCTGCACCACACAGCAGTGCCTCTGGCTGCCACCGGCGCCTGGCTGCACCCCCCTTCGGGGAACAGAACGAACCAGGGATGTTAAAGCACTTAGGAGAGCATTTAGGAAATATATTTCATTACAGTTTATGCAAACTCCATTTGCAGCTTGAGCACACAAGACTGTTTATGAGAGGAATTTGCTGCAGGAGATAATGAGCCGGTTTTCATCAAAGTGTAAATCTGCCGGCTGCTTGTAGAGCCTCACCGACTGTCAGAGCACAGATCATCACTACTGAGTGCTCTTCTAATAACGCCAACAGCAATGACGTTTAGGGTATTGTTTAACTGGGGGAGGAGATATAAGTCACTTCTACAGTATTATCTAACGGGGAGTAAACCTCTGCAGATCGTACATCATAACTCTGGCAGCAGTCTGTAATGTCTTTAAGCTACATCCTTAAATTATGAATAAATGCCTATTAAAAAATCATAACTCTTAGTTGTGGTAAGCATCTCTGGGCAAAGACACTGTCAGAATAATTAGAACCTAGACCAGGAACGCAGTATCTTTTCTCATCCCGAGAAACACTTTTTATGATGGGCACACCCATTATGATATTTTATTGCATCTCTTAAAACCAAGATGCTGAAAGGTGCTTCCCACCAACAACTTTTCCACCTAGGAAGTGAGTTAAGCCCCTTCCAAGTCTATAACTGAGCATCTGACAGCATGAGAAATGAGTAGGATGTGCATTTTAAGGAAGTCCTTTGTAACTTTGAAAAAGCTATTTTCTCTAGAAAAAGATCCGTTTACCTTGTAGCAAGGTAATTTATTTTCAGATAAGGTGCGGTGAGCATGAGCTCTCCTTTCTGTCCCTGTAGCCAAGAGGAAGACCTTGGTCTGTGTCCCTGAAACTATGCTCTTGGCTGCGTGTTTATCTCTGGAGCAGTACAAGAGGCATACAAAAGCCTCTGTGGAATCCCAGGTTGCGTGAAAAAGCCTATTAGTTCAACTTTAAAATTAAAGTGCAAACAGCTCTTACGTTGTGGAAGTCCATCAAGGCATACGTATCCCTAAATTTCAGCCAGAGCTGGACACGGTGCTCCCAGACGTGCAATCTGGCACCTCGGGGCAGGGACACCAGCATGGTGGGGCAGGACCAAGGGCTCGACCACAGGGATTTTTTTTTCCCAGAACGTGAGGAACTTGTCTCTGCTTGCCCCTGCCTCCCCCCATCCCCTGGCTGGGAGGGCTGGAGGGCCAGCACAGTGGCAGATGTATGTGTTTCTCTCATCACACAGACTGAAAATAGAAGCCAACCTTAATGCAGGATGTTTCTCCAACCATTTTTCTTCTAATCAGTTGCGTAAAGGCCAAGCACCACCCGTGCACCACAGAGCGAGAGAAATGCTGAACAGAACTGCCAGGTCACTTATTTAAGCTCAAGAGTTTCATCTTCTGACTCTGTCTCCATGAGGGGGGAATGGGAGAGCCTCCAGCCACGTTAATGCCATTAAGTGAGTAGGCAGCACCATCCATAGCCTTGCAGAAGGAACAAACATCAACAGAGCAGCACCATACGAGGAGAAGAACTTCTGGCAGCTTAGTTCAAGCTTTCTGAAAGAGCAGGCAGGCTGAAGGCAAGCAGGGCAGTCACAGAAAGTGGCGAATACCATTTTATAATGCTTTTTTTCACTCCCTGGGAAAAGTAGAGCTTGTTAAAGGTGGGAGACCAGCAGTGCTGAGAAACAAAGGAAGAAGAGAAACTGGTAGCAGTAACACAAAATTTCACATAGCTACTGTCAAGAAGCTCTCCTCAATCTGAGAAACACCACTCCAGCAAGAAGTAGTAAGCAATATTTCCTTTATACAGGGTTAGCTCCTGACAGTGAGGGCTGACTGGCTGCGTGAAAGCCTGTTCCTAAAGCTGTACTCAGATCTGCCCATTTTCCATATATAATGGGGGACCTTGATCCAGCATACTGACGCTGATTGGGCACACCACGCTCACTGGGGCCCAAGGCGTCATTCAACACTGACTGTAGCACTGGGGGATCCCTCCTGCACTGAGACTAGTCCCCTACTGTCCCCAGCAGCCACTTCATATAACCTCGTTTAGCAATCAGACACCAGGTCTTGCAGTAAACAGCAAATGCAGTAGACAGGTCCATCCTCAGATGGACCATAGTACTCCTCCAAAGTGGGATGAAACCTAAGGTGAAGGTCACGGCATCTAGAGGACCATCTAGAGGACCAGGTGTCCTTTTCTTCTGTTACTTTTTCCCAGGGATCAGCACAAAGCCCCACGTGCAGGAGCTCTGTGCCACCCAGATTACCTCAACTGGAATATGGGTGAAATGCTTACTTGAGAAGAGGTACTGGGTGTTCAACCCTGTGCAGATGTGGGAGAGTCAGTCTCCTGTGGAGAGCTCCAAACACCAGACTGGCATGCCCAGAGGCTTCACTGATGGTACCACTGGTACTTCAGAGCGGTGGGGATAGGACTTAAGTACCTCTGGGTTTCTGCAACACACACAAAAATAGACCAGAACCACTGTGGGACCATTATTGCAGGCTGCCGAGGAAGGTGCTCCACAGTTCATAGGTGTCAGGGATGCCAGAATTTTTGCATGTTTCTTGTGCGTAGTCAGGGTCCCAGTTTGACCATTGCATTTTTGCTCAGGGGATTCAAGTCACATGCGCCTCCCCAGTCTCTGCTCCAGCTGATGGGGAGATGACTACAGGACAACAAGAATTTTTGTGGAGTGGCTGAATCCTCTTTAACTGAAGTTTGCAGCTCATCATTCTGCAAGAACACACCTACGTGCGTGTTAGTCTCTCTCAACCAAGACTTAATTTAATAGGTTGCATTTACCAAAAACTATCAACATTAAAACAGGACAAATTGGCAAACCTGCCATCTGTACCTCCCACTCTGCACAGCATCTGAGATGGCCACTCTTCCTTTCCAGCCACTTATTTCCCCTGAAGAAGCCAGCTGTTGGCAATGTTGAGCTCATCTGTTTTGAACGTTATCTCTCTCTAATTCTCACTTTCTTGGTGGGCCTTTGCCATAGAAACCTTCCTTAGCAACAGGGAGGCAGAGCAACAGCAGCTCCAGCCAGAGGCATTAATGAGGCAGCGCTGGTCCCTCTGCATGGCACATCACATCATGCCCTGCCTCCCCAGCTCATCTCTTCCATCAGGGAGTAACTAATCGGTGAGCATTTCCAGAAGAATCAGGGTGTGGGGCAGGAGGGAAACAGCTGCTTTGGAAAACTGGGTACACTTCAAAAACTACCTTTGATTAAGTGCTTGTGGCCTGGTTTCTGACCCAGCTCACCCAAGGGAATTTCTTGCACCTGTATAGCCCTGGCATACCAAGGATGATTTCTGATGTCACCTGCATAGGGGGTGACAAGAGGAGCCAAGAGGAAAGTGGGGAGGAGATGAGATCTGGAGCATCAACACAGGCTCGGGAGTGACTCTGCCTGTGTCAGAGAGAAACAAATAAAGTGACTTGGGACATGGAAAACAGCCTTGTGAGCTTCCTGGGGAAAGATTATCCTGATCACAAACCCTATCCTGTACCGTCACTTGTGATGCTCAGTAGCCATCGGGCAATGCCTCTAGTGTTTCTAAGTCAAGGGGTGGCATTGCTGTCAGAGTGATGCTCAGATGCTCTAGCTCTATTCCTGCTACCAGTTTCTGGTGTATCTCCACTTAACTGCTATTTCTTTTACAGGTTAGAAAATCACTATTTGGCTCTCTGATGGGAGTGAGGCTGTAAAGAGAAAATCAGTAGCATTTGTGATGTGCTGTGTGTGTAAAGGAGCAATCTCTCATCCCTGTACCACCACTGGTAGATGGTACGCAGAAATGCAGGCAAGAATAGCTGGCACTTCAAATTCCTAACCAAGACTCATCCAGGCTGTAAAAAAGATGGTGAAGCATCAGGGATAGTGTTGTTATTGCTTCTGTATCATCCTCCCCCCAGGTCTGTGCCTTTCTGTTCCCAATAGCTTTATTTTGACAGACAGATAAAGCAGGTTGTGTATTGCTCTGAATTTTCCACTTGTTTCAGGGAAATAGCTGGCTGCTGCTCTGCTGACGGAAGTTGGCTCTGCCTGTTCTGCAAAGCAGGTCTGAAGTGGAAACATCTCACCAAGGTTGGTAAGACCAGGTCCAGAGCCCAGCTAAAGCCAGTGCTACCTGCTTCCCTTGCAGAGCCTGCTTTTGTCCAGCCAACTTGGAGGCCAAGTGCCCTAACAAAGACCCTCCCCAGCTGCATCCCCTCTGAAGAGCCAGCACAAGGACATACACATATGAGTACTGAGATGGGCACTAACCACCACGGCCAGCTTGAGGAACCCATAACTTTATCTTTCCATTCTCTGACTCATCCTGTCACAAACACACCACGCAAGCACAAGGCTGCTACCAGCATTACACAGTGACTCACTGGTAAACCTGCGCTACTCTCACTTCCAATCCTCCCTGCCAGGTTTTTCATTATCTGCCTGTGGGATAATCATCTCAAGGAAGAGCCCTGGTGGCTTGCACCTCCAAACACCTCTCCTCTGCTTATTTGTCAGCATCAGGACATAATTAACTGCCAGTGGCTGACCTGAATGTACAAACCTGGCTTGTAGGGAACAGGGAATGACCAACTCACCCAGCTTGTCTTACTCAGTGGGAGAAAATGCTTTTATCGTTATGGGTTGTAGAATCTGCAGAATTTTTATTACATACAAAATCATTATTAACACTTTTCTGGGTTTGCCTGTGAGTTTGGTTTTGCATTTTAACATTTTCTACCTATTATTCAGTGACAAACATTTCTGCTCTAAGATGAGCCAGCATTTGTTTATACCTCTGACCAAAACTCTGGCCCTGAGAGGGTTTAGATTAAAGCACATTCATTCAACACCCAATTAAAGAACCACAGGCTTGACTAAATGATTTATTTGGTATGTTTGATCTCAAAGGCATTTTGAAATTATTATATCAAAGGCTACAATTTAGGAAGTCCATCTTCTCCTAATATGATGACATGAATCTAAATTTTTAGATGAATACTTACTGAATTAAATAAAGGAGTCTAACACCTTTTATTACACACAAGTATTCTCACATGGAACTATGAGTAATTACACATAAAAAGTTAACGGAAAAATCAAACATGTTGAAGGTCAACCGTAAAGTATCTTTCACCATCAAAGCGAGAAAGTTTCAAGACTTCGAATATTCTTGACATAAAGTCAAAAGTGAATATTTGTTCCTAAGAAACAGGCCACCACCTAAGCAATAAGGATAAGACACACAAGACTAGGAAGTGCCCAATTCCCAGAAAACTGTTATTGGCACATGCTCGGGTAGTTCCATTCACGTGCAAGTAATTCAAGAAAATGGACCTGCCTTCATATCTGGTTTATCCCCTTGGTCTCCACATGGATGGCAGGTAACCCCAGCAGACCTTTGTTTTTGTGGAGGAAGGAAATTCTGTGGAGCTACATGTGTCCGAGCCAGCGCTTGCTCTTGCGGGGAGTCAGCAGAGAAGGCACATGGCAGAGAGAGGAGAGATTAATTTTCTGCAAGCAGGAAAACTCCCATTTAATGCACAATATGAAAAACCTGTAAATGTGAACCAACATGATGCCTGTCCTTAGTGTTTTATTCTGATCTCCCGAAAATGTTGTGGTTTGGTTGGTTTTTTTCCCCAGGAAACATTAAAAAAAAACAGAATTCATGGTCTATGAGCGTATTTGGAAATAATTTCTACCATTTTAGTTCTGACAAGAGAAAAACACATTGCTACTTTATCCCTTATATTTTTGGCTCAAGAAAGGAAAAATTCCTGGTTTGTGTATAAATTGGCAGGACAAAATCACCTCCCCCTCTACGAGTTCTAGCTTTTCCTTTTATCATCTTCTTTTTTCCCCTCTCTGACACTACAAAGTTCTCTTGAGTGTTCAGCTTGCAGGCAAGGCACTTAATGTATTTGTAATGGTATTTTCTCCTTTGGTTTGCCAGTTAAAAAGAGCCATATCTTCAGTGGGAAATGGGAACAAGGTGCATTTCCTCCATTCCCTTTTATCTTGCAGGTGCCCTGTTGGAACTCTGCAGAGGACAAGCTCTCACAAGCAGATGGCTGAAAGCCTCCACACAGGACAGGAGAGATCCCTCACTGCCTCTTTAGATCTTCTTAATCACAAAATAAGATGAACTTGGCCTTCTTAACCCATTATCTTCTGCCACCAAATTAGGCTTCATTACTGGGTTCAAGCACTGATTTCCAGTAGGAGGGCTGGGAAAATTCACAGCAACCTAGACCTTCTGTGCACATGGCTCACACTTTCCCCAGAGCCCGAGTACCAAATAAACAATTTAAATAGGATTCTAGTGGAAACCTGAGCAGCAGAAAGGAAGCAGAATGAAAATGAATTTCATGGATGCAACTGCTGATTCCCATTTGTCTCTCAATTTTGACCCTTTGAAAAGGAGATGGAAATCACAGCTCAAGTCACAGTAACACTGACGGGGCTGCACAATGGCAAGAACACATGTCATGCTGGACAGGGTTTACAGTGTCCCTTGTATGCATTAAGCCTTGTACAAGGGGAAATCTCACTCCTTGGAAATGTTGATAACTAGATAATCACACTACGCATTTGCATGTACTAAACAAAAAATTCAGTGACGTTTGCCTGACTTCTTACTGTCCTCTGCGTATCTGCATCACTCAGTTTCTCAGGTACCATTTTAGTCAAAGACACCTACAGTTGTTCCTGCACCTGCATGAAGCAGAGCAGCAAAGCAGCCAGGGCCCACGTGACCTGGTGATGGCATTGGTGGAAGGATCTGGAAAGAAGTCTGTCCCCTCAGCGAGAACGACTTGCTCCATAACAACATCTCAAACCAATCTGCTGCTTACTTCAACACATTCAGCAAAACCCATCAGCTTTTGCCATGCTAAAAGGACACAGGCTTCCAGGGAGCAGGGTAGTAGATGTAGCCATGAGCCTCTGTTTCTTATCCAGTGGCTAATCAGTTAAAATGAGCAGTTTGCTTTGCAAGACCCAAAACTCCCCCAAAATGAAGTTGATCTCTTAAGTGAATTAGGGAAAACATATTTTTTACCTCTTAATTTTTTTAGAAGCTGTATTAAAGACAGTACAAACTTCAACAGCCACATTCCTCCAAACTACTCTGGAGCTTTTCTAAAGAGCTGAGATGCCAGTACAGCTCTTCTGCAACCTTCCTGGAGCACTAAGGAAGCTCTGATCCCCTCATCACCCACCTGTCAACCCTTAAACAGGTTACAGACAGCTCTGAGATACATCTCCCTTGCTAGCCAGGAGGATTGCTGGAAGGTGAAAGTAAAACCTAAAGAGCACTTCAAAGTTGAGTCTGGCTTCAAAGAGCCTTGCTGGGGGACTTGCACCTGCAGCTTTTCATATTTTTGTGCTATGTTTGAATGTTTATCATTAAACCATTCATTCAGCCAGCTCTACACAATAAGCCCTTTAATCGATCTTAGGCTGAAAAGAGTTCAGCCTGCAGATATAAAAAGTTAAAATGTAATCTGTCTTTCTTAAAGAAAGCTTTGATATACCTTAAAATACCATATTTTCAGAGGTAGTTATATATTCAACCGTTTTACTTTCCTGTGGGCTTTTCAAGTCTTCATAAATCTATGAGTTCCTATTGACCAAGCACAGCAGGTTCATACATTGGAACATCTTGCTGGAGTTCAGGATGAGAAAACCAGCTCTGACAATCTACTGCTGGAAGTACCATGTGCAGGGTCACATGGGAAATTCTTCTTCTCCACATTCGTAAGTCTAGGAAGCTCTAATCATAGAAGTGTCTACAAAATTTTCAAGCAGCCTGATTCTCAATGAATCAGTGAAACTTCTGGCTTAATCGCATTAGATTTCAAAAACTAAATTGAAATATGTAAAAAGCTTTCTTGGCTAGCTGCCCATCCATATTATACATCCTCCATCACATAGTATTGGAGTGCTCCATGATTTTTAACAGGTTTTTTTTTTCACAGTAACACACTGGAATGGAGAAATGCTGGTTTCTTCCTTTTATAGTCTGGAAACTGAGGCACAGAGAAACTAAAAAGTCTGACGCATCAAAGAATTCAGGACCCATAAGGACCAGGCTCCAAAAACAAGACCCTCAAACTCAGATTTCTAAGCGTTCCTGAAACCCCACCGAGTTCTTAGCCAAAAGTTTGTCTCTAATACTTGGCACCACCACCACACCTACTGCATCCCAGAGTGCTGGAGAAGTCACCCATCAGAAGTTCAGTGCTCAGGGTGGAAAAGAAATGAGACACTCTGAAATTAGGAAAACAATTTAAACCAGAGAATCACGTTTAGGGCACATCCACATCATTTATCTGGACAAAGAGGCCCCTTTGGACCATGCAGAAATCTGCTGAGTTTCTTGCTCAGCACCAGCAGCACCCAGGCCAGTATAAGTCTACTGGAATATTTTAAACCTGCCTTACCTTCTCAGACACTTAGTGTGCAAAAGGAACAGAAAGTCATAGATGAAAGGGCTATTATGTGATTGTGTGACTGTCACATAGTAGAACACTCTCTCTGAATAATTGCATAAAGAGCAGTTCTGTGGGTTGTATTGAATAACTCAAGATAATTTAAACTTCCATAAAAGGACGGTGAAAATAAAAAATAACTCTTTTACAGGAAGACACCCCCTCACATAATGAATGCTAGAGGCGCAACATTTATGAGTGTATTTTAATTTTAAGTTTTCCAGAAAACATTTTAAAAGGAGTAACATTTCTTCAGACAACCCAATTATTTATATCAAGCACACAAGTCCTGAATGCTTTGCATATATGATATGTAGCCACAGTTAGTATATAAATGCTATTTATAACATAACAAAAAGTAAAAGCCTGTTCCAAAAAATGTTCTCGGCCACATAAGAGAAGGGGGTAGGGGAAAGGAAAAGCTTCTTTATGCATCAAGTCTGTCCCTTTGCTACAATACTTACATCTATATCACCTACCTCCACTCATGCACTCTACCAATTTAAAAATCAGACCGATTTTGCCTCAGATACTCCTGATGGAGGGCTGTTGCAGAGCCACACAGGGTCCCATCAATGCCATATAAAAAGCCAAAATACAAATGTTACATACAGTACAGTTACTATGTGTTGGGTTTTTTTTTTTGGATGGGGATCAAGCATCAAGAGATTCAGATGTTTACCCGCCTCTACTCAGAATCTCCGTGGCAGATCTAGAGAGTCCTTCTTAAAGGAATCATCAACATGGCATCTTTCTCAATCTGAGGATTTTGTGAGCAGTGTTATTGTTAATCTTGCTAGGGATAAAACCCCAAGCAAACAATGACAAGCGTAATTCAGTTCAGTTCTCGCAAAAACCCATATACAGTGGCAGGGAGCCAGTTTCTGATCTCATTTGCACCGGGGCAAAGCCATAGCAACAGCACTGCCGAAGCGTGAGAGCAGCTCCTGCCATACGGGAGCTGGGCAGCCGGCGCAGCCTCCCTGGGCAGGGGTTCAACGCACCACAATGTAGAAGAGCCCCTCTTGGCAAACAGGAAAGATCTAGACTGCTACTTGGAAATGCCAGCAATGTGTTTATGAATTATGAAAAGATGTTCCTGGCTCTTGTAGGCAATTTGCTGCCATGCAAATTCTAGAAAACCCAGGTAAAGTTTTCAGAAATGTGTTTCCACTCTTCCTCAGCAAAGCAGGCCATGAGATACCCCCAGAGGTTAGCAAGGCTTTGCCGGGTGCTTGGGTGCAGAAGGATGCCAGGGTCAGGCCCATAGGCCCTGCATGCCCCAGCACAGCCACCCATCCAAAGTCACCACTCTGAGCCGTCAGGGTGCCCTGCAGACCCAGAGCGTTTTGTCTTGGGCAGTGACTGGTGTCAGCTGGGAGATGCTCTGGGGAGTGCGGCAAAGCTCGGTGCTGAGTCAGACCAAGAGGGAATGACTCGCCCAGAAACATCAATGAAAGACGATATTTCTTCTCTCCAGGCTGCCCTTGTGCCTGCTTCTCATCCTGAAGAGCAGGGTGCCTTTGCACCTTTCTAGATAGCAGCTGAACAGTTTTTAACAACACAGAGTTTCAAAACACTGTTCTTTCTCGATGTTTCTCAATGTTTTGTTCTGTGCTTGTGACACAAGACACTGCCCCCCATTGCAGCATTGGAAAATGCAGCAGGAACCACAAAGAAGCCTAGATGTAAAAGAGAGCCATGTTTGGGAGGGTAGGCTGGCTGCTGGAAGGGGGGACAGCCTGACTCCCTCTTTTGCATTTCAAACAGCCATGCACATGTCTCTCCAAACCACTCAGTGACTTGCTGTTTGCTCTAGGTCTGAGGTGGGAAGAGAGGGCAGGTCATTAAGTACATGTAACTATTATGTGAATGTGTCTAACAGAACAAACTGCTATTTTCCATACTTCATGCCTTCAAGAAATCAAGCTTGTGTATCTTTGCAGCAGAAGAAAGCACAAACGCTCTCAAGACACACAGATACTCTTATTAACTTGCTGTCCCCTGCCTTCTTCCTGAGCCCTGCAGCCTCTCACTAGTTATTAAATGATGTGCTTACCTTTCAGGTTTCTTTGCTCCTGAGACCTTGCACATGCTTCCCCATGTTTTAAAAGATGGATCTCATGTTCATCTGGGTCCATCCTCTCAGTTCACGTAATTTTCAGGGCTTTTGACAATGATAACTTCTTTTTGAATAGCCTCATTACATTGATATGTAGCATTTCTTTATGTGTGTTTCGAACTATGCAAATAAGGGATATCATCTGCAAATGCAGTAAGAAGGGGAGACTTAGATAAGAAACAGAAAATACAGGAACTGAAGAGGGTAACTGTGTCACAAACAGGGCTGTGAATCATGGCTTCAATGCTAAGCCTACCAAAATAGTTTAAATACCTCAGAGGCCCACACTAAAGTATCTATCTGGCATTATTTCATGACCCATTTTACTTGACAGACTTGCAGAAAAATCTTTAGTTCTCAACATCCAAGCTTAGGTCAGAGACTGAAGAGTAGGTGACTACAAGAAAGGAAGTAACAACATTTAGGTTAGGGACATCAAATGCCGTGACTTATTTGGACAAACCTAAGAACTGGAAGCACATCCTACCTTTCTGATGGTACTGGGATGTTATTTTGTACAAGATTTTAGAGGTGGTGCAAGAAACAAAAAACTTGCCTGCATAGTTTCATCCAGAACAGAGGAAAAGCCAAAACCCAGTCTCTCCATACAAGCTGTGGCCTTAGCAAGGACTCATGTTCTGTGGCATAAAAAGAGACCTCTAATCTTTCCATCGCAACACATGACTGGACTTCGAGGGAATGACTTCTTGGTCCCCATGATGACAATAAGAGTGTACTCAAGTCTAGTCAGTCAGAGGAGAGAGCGTGCTGTGCTTCTTGCATCCTCTTTTCTTTAGCCTGCTCTACTTAATTTAGTCAGACTTGCAAGTGTACCCTCACTGTGGGTCACACCTACCCACCAACACACTGTTGGTGAGATCTTCGTGAGTTTGTGTGGATTACAGCATTTTTCTTAGAAAAGACACAAATAGTTGACATTTTAATGGTACAATTAGCACCCATAAAACCCCTTCGTTCTAAGATTAGTCACAAGAAACAGAAATATGGAGTGAGAGCTCATAAAATTTTAGCAGTTTTGTCATGTGTGTGGAGAAAAACCTGCCAACTGGCCTCAATTCATCAGTCAAGAGTATAGTAAATGTTGGTAAGTAGATTTTCAGATCAGTTTTACTCCAGCCTCCTTAGAAGTCTAAACAATTTCCCTTGATCTCTCTTTGAACGCAAAGCTGAAGGATGAGACACCAGAGGTAAAAATACTTTGGCTAATTAATATATAAGCTAATTGCCCTTGGCTGCCATATCTAAGCATTTAAGTACAAAGAAGGAGCATTCAGTTGTAAATAGAGCCTACCAGGGCACAGCATGTGCATATTTGCATAAACAATCTAAGAAGATGATAAGCAGTAATTGGCATTAGAATTTGCACAGGTTCATCAAGAGAAAAATTCTACCCTACCCTAAAAGGGTAGAATTTTTGAGAAAAGCACCCAACTATGTGGGCTTGTACTAACTAGAGGGCTGTTAGCCACAAAGAACATGTTTTGCAAACAAGAGTCAAAACTTAAATCCAAACTTACTTCACTCCAAAGCAGTGTCTTTTTGCTCCCACCACTTGGTTGTGTACCGCTGGGTTGCCTTGTTATCCATTAGGCATATTAATTACTGTCCGGACTACTGAAGAACAGCTTGTCAGGCAGGCACTGCAAGGCTCTAGAGACAGTTACCCGCACAGCATCCCAACATTGGTGGCTACCAGTCTTTGGTGGTCCTTTGCTTCATTCACGCATTGCAGAAAGCCAGCCCCAGTCAGTCAAACCTGCCAGTTCTTTTAGGTAGCCTACACCTTAGGTACTCCATGTTCAGTATTGCAACGTACACATTCCCTTAGGTCCATATCTTAATCACTCTTCTAATATTGTGCTGTTGATGTGGGATTTAGGTTTCTTTATCACTTTTGTTTTTATCTCTGCTGTTTGGAGCGGGTAAATGTTTTTGGATTAATCCAAGTCACTGTTCTTTTTCTTCACAGCCTAACGCTCACCTTTATTCTATGCATTTCTCTCAAGAGAGGATTAGATAAACATGCAGAATATAAGAGTCATTCAGCTGAAATGGCTTACTTCTCCCTTCTTGCCATTACAACATGCATTTTCCTCAGGACACCATGTTTCTAATCTACAGGTCAACCTTTGCCCAGGCCTATACTAAAAATAAGGTATGGCATAAGCAAAGCGCATGGGCTTCTCAGGACCCACACATCTGCTCATTCTCCCAACTGTAGAGGTACACACCCATCTAACAAACAAAGCTTAGGTCCACACTGCTTGACAGTTGCATCTCTAAGTTAAGCAACACAGATCATCTTGAAAACAACAACCTTAAATGGCAAATATTCATTAATAAATCAGTTTCACTGTGATGACATAGAATTCACAGCAAGGAAAGGAAGCTTTTGGGAAACAATTTTTTTGATAGTTAGGAGATCGCCTTTAATCCTACTGGGAAGCCTAAAAGATCAGCTGAAAATTACAGTTAAAGATGTTGTAATGAAGATGAGCCAATATATAGCAAGGTGTGAGGATATGATGGTGAAGCAGCAGACTGCATTTCTAATAGCATAGGAAGGGAATTTGTGGGAATGGCTTATGAGGAGAAACTCAGAAGATTAGAACTTTCAATTCAAGGCACTGAGAAAAAAGCAATAAGGAAACAATAGTAGTTATTTTTAACACTTTTCTGTGCTTATGAGCTTTTAAGTGCTTTAAAGACATTACTTCAAAAAAGGGCTTGGAAAGCTGCTTTTATTGCTGGAGGGGAAAAGATCACCTTAATTATTATCTCATTTCCAACACACTTTCAGAGGAAAGGAAGGGCTCAATCTATTCTGAGATATAAAACATCTCACCAAATCACCCAAAGTGGGACTGTTTCAACCTATCATAAATTCTCTCAAAGATTTCCCAAGATGAAGAAGTTGCTTGGTGAGAGGAAAGGTACCATGAATTTCCCTTCCTCTGGGTCACGGAACAGCCCTGCAAAAGGCTTTGACAGCATTTCCTAAGATGGGGTTCTTAGAAATGAGATTGAGTAATGAGGGCTTCACAGAGGGCTGATGGCACACCGCACATTTACCACAATATCCTACTTTGGATAGCAAAATCACAGCTATACACTGGAACAAGCCCAGGCAGGAAATTAAGAATTTCACTGATAACAGTAGATGTACACTATTAATATTTCTCTGAAAATACCTGATCAGTTGTCATTCTCTGAAATAATTCTGCAGTTTGAAAGAAGTTGAAACGTAGCTGAGGCAATTAATTACCCACATGAAGAGAAGGAGCACAGTGTCCCTATATAGTCTCCCATAGTTCTGGAATGGGAACTCATTGTTTGCTTTCTAAAAGTAATCCCAAACTGAGAGCACAGAGAGTCAGCGAGGAAAAGAAACACACAGGAAAACAACAGGAGAGTACTCTACTAAAATTCATATACCTCACAGGTTTTTTTGACTGCTTGAACACAGTTGTGTTTAAATGCACAGCTCATCAAGCTCAATTGCCTAATTCTGGTTGAAGCACTGTGTTTTCCTCCTGGCAACACGTGGTTCTTCCATTGCAGTAGACTGCATTGCAAGATAGCCCTTTGTTCCCACATTTCATCTCGAGAAATAAACCAAAAAACCTCTTGTTTCCTTTAGGGAGGTATTTTGTCATGCCGATTTGGAGGCAAACCAGGAAATGCAGACTTGCTTTCATTTAGTTTGGAAAATTAGCAACAACTTTCTGTAAATAAGTAGGGGAGAAATAGACTGCACCTTTTTGATACATTAGAATATAAGGAAAGGCGGATTCATCCTAATATGTCCTTGGCCACCTCCAGATGTGAATATGTGCAGGTTTCAAACACGGTTTTGTAAGTGGAATTCTTGGCTAAGCTCACTAGGAACACAAGGGCAAGTCATGAAGGTCCAGGACAGAGGCAAACTTTTTAAAATCCTCTAGATGGGAAAGCAGTCAGAGTCAACACCTTAACTTATTAAGCAGAGCAAAGATTTCATCCAAGAAACAGGAACCTTGTATGATGCACTCTCATTTGGTCGACCACACAGATGTTCTCAGTATCTCCCTAAGTAACTGAAAAATCAAACCAGCTGATAACTTCCGCTCTGATGTGCCAAATCCCTATCAATGTAAAAGCGTTAAATTCCACAACACCACAGCTGTGGTCAACAGAGATAGAGCTCTTAATAGGAGGAAACAGAACATAAATTGTATCTGTCTTTTAGACTTTCCAAAGGTCCAAAAGCACAGATCCCTTACGTTCATTTCAATATGAATGGTATGACTTTTTCTTTCAGAAAGATGAGGTTTTTTTTTTGCACTGTTACTCCCTCACAGTGTTGATATTTGCTCAGGTCTTACACTTCAAGGTAAATTATCTTCAGAGATATAATCTATTAGTCCAGGAAAAATAGTGATTTAGAATTCAAAATCACATTGTTTCTCTCTCTGTCATTCTCTTTCCATCCAATACAGTATTTGTCTACAAAAGTACACTGCCCAAAAGCTCAGATTAATATTAGGCCAACACCTTAACTGCCCAACATCAGTTAATTTCAATGCATGTATATCACTCCAGACCAGCTGGGAAATCACTCCGATTATATGCTTCTATCCAACTTAGACTGATTAAGTTTGACCTTAAAGATATATATCCCTTCCTATTACTAGATATCTCGTGGCTCTGTAGGAAAGAGTCAACATCAGAGAGTTATTAAATTTCCGCCTCAAGGTACTACTGTGAGGAACGGGTACTTAGCAACCAGAAAGAGAGGAGCACAAGGTGTTCCATCCTAATAGCGCATTTTGCAATGAAATACAAAAGCTCACGTCAACCTGTAACATCTAGGCCCATACAACCGATCTCCACAAACAGCTCTGAACTTCTAATCAGCAGGAAATGACCAGATTTAAAAGCCTAATGCGTCTGAAAAATATAACTCAGCTCCCCAAATTCCTTGACATTTGTCTCCTTACCATCACCATCTTTTCCAATCGGATTTAAGTGACTAATCACAGTTTTAAAAGGTTGGTTCGATATTTATGCTGGTTATTAAGGTCGAGGAGTCAAGAGATGGGAACACTAATTTTCGCAAGCAGATTGCCTGACATTTGGACAAGATTGAAAATTCCATCAATATGGCACATTTTTCTTAGCAAAAAGTTCATGTAATTTCTCAGGCATTAATCAGCAGAAGTTGATCCTGAATGACGAAGAAATGACAACCACCTGGATGCTTTACACCATGTCATCCTATCTTACTGGGCTGTTCATGCAAATGGGGGTCACAGATTACACAGCAGAAGACAAATCCAGTGTGTCCTCCTTTACAGACCTCAGATCTGAGTGGGGAAACTGTATGGGAATCTGCTTAATGGAGGAGATTAGTTCAGGGGTGCAGCTAAATGGCCAGTCACTAGAAGCCACCACACATGCACAGGGGGAAAGACAAAAGGGGTTGAGGGTCAGAGGAACCTGCCGCAACAAGGTGTATCCATGGCTTCACTATGGCAGCACAAGGTATGGAAAAGGAAGGACTATTCTGGTCCCTGGACAGTGGGGTGCCACACATCTAGTGAGCATAACCATGTGCCAGAGGCAGTGTGTTGTAGGATCAAGCCAAGTTCCTGCCTATTGCCAGAACAGGGCACATGAAGTGGCCTTGGCACCAGGACAGGTGAGGACTAGGTCAACTTCATCACTCTTTAGCTGCAGTGTTTTCAAGCTTTGCTCAGCTCCCTGAATTCTCTGCACCGCCCCTTCCTTTGCTGCCAGCAGGTGTGAACCTTGCTCTTTTCCTCCCTACTCCAGAACCTTCAGCCACATCTAACTAAAACACACTGAAAATCTTTTTGACCTGGCAAAATATGGGGAAATACACCCCTAAGTGTGTGGTGCTCAAATGGTTACTTAATGACTTGTGTGGAGGCTGCAGCCAGGAGAAATAAAAGCTTTTAAGGCATCTTCCTGATTGTTCAATAAATAGCACCACCGTGGTTCCTTCTTTACAGAAGGACATTTGAGCAACATCCTTGTGCTGGGAATCACAAGTAAGCCAGCCAGCTCTTCAGCTGCACTGCAAACAAGGAGCAAACAGGGAATGCCAGGGAGGGGAATGTATCAGACACATAGATGCAAATAATCTCATGGTGAAGCCAATTAGCCCTTTGGAAGGCTTCTGTTGAAAAAAGAAAACCTTTGAAATTGCTCCAGAGTTTTACGCATAACGTGAAAAGTTGAGAACTACTGCACTCCCTTGTTTCAAGAACTTTTTTCCTTCCCAATATCCTCCAAGAAATGTATAGAGTATTGAAAAAACATTCAGTTAACCTGCACCACCAGCACATAAAATAGAAGAAGGAACCCTCACATGCACACAAAAAACCCCATCCAGCAAAAAGAGCACCCAGTTTTACACCGCTGATAAACTATGCAAAATTATTCCCTTCGGTAAACCAGTACAGTCCCTTTCTGCTATTTGCAAAGTTTTGTGACTGTTTGGGTTTTTTTTCCAATTTCTTTAGGTGTGATTAATTTTTTTGCTACAACGTATGGAAAATGTGTTAGTCTAGAAGTCCTTTGAGCAATGCAATGTGGGATATACTCTGCACTACTGTGGTGTGCTGCTTCCGAAGTTCAGCACCGTCACATAGCCCTGAGGACAGTTTATCATCTACTCGTAAAGACCTGCTAGCTTGGAAAATAAATATATCTCTCCATTGTCCACCTGTTAGTGGCTGGCTGTGTTGGTAAGAGCTGCTTTCTCATGTGCCCTCCAGAGAGTTGTTTTGCAATGTGTTAGTGATGACAAATAAAGACTGGGGTCCCCGCTTTGAGTTTTGTCCTTCCTATGGAGCTCCATAAGACTTTAAAAAGGAGCGGAAGTAGCATTGTATGCACCCCCCCACACACATATATAGTCAAATTCTAGGGAAAGGAAGGTTACACACACATGTGAGTCAATGCTCAATTATTTGTCATGTTTGAGGTTTCAGTATTTTCCAGGAGATTGTTTCTTTTCTTGTCTAAGAGAAGAATTTGGTTAAATTTTAACCGAAATACAATATACACAGTAATCACAAACAAAGCCTGAATGTGGTTGCCTCAAATTGTCCTGGACTAACACTTCAGGGAAAAAAACCAAACAAGTGCAAAAGAGGTCAATTTGAATTAAGAAACAATGAGCTGTTTTCCAATAATTGAATTAAAAATATCTATATTGGTCCATTTCCATATGTCCTTGTCGCATATGTGGGATTTATGAGCTCCCTCTCGTGGCCACGTTAACAATTATGGGCTGTTTTTTTCCAGCCCAGAATTTGCTGTAGATTAATGGGTGACACCAAAGGGCAGTTTGCCATTCTCCATAGCAGGAATTGATTTTAATCTCCTCAGTAGCTAAATGAGTCACCCAAGCTCCTGCTGAATCACCTGTCACAGCCGGTGGTAGATGTTTCTTTGCTGTCTTGGGGCATATGCGACATCAGAAGTAGTCATCCGCTGCTTCCTTAAGGCACCATGTAAGGGAGGTGCTCCAGATGGTGGGCTCCTATGTCTCCAGATGGGTACAGCAAGCGTTACTTTGGGTGCTAATGGCTGTGTTGCTCCTCAGGACAGTCTCAGAGCAGGATGCCATCCAAAGAACATGAGCTGCCTTTACAACACATGATTTCAAGGCTGCTCCAGTGGAGATGTACAGCACACCACAAACCAAGGATGGAGGTGATACAGGACAACCACTGTGCTGCTGATCCTGGCAGGCAGGCGTGTTTGGGGTGGCTGGCAGGGAGAGCACCAGCCTGATTTCTACAGGACAATTAATAAGTAGAAAAGAAAAAGAAATATCCAGCTACCACACCCTTCTGTAGAATGGGCTACAGGGAGGTAATGGACCAAGAGAGCAGCAGAGAGATTTGCAAAACAAATCAAACAAATTTCTGAAACCAGAAGTTTCAGAGTTTGGAGGTTGAGTCGAAAACTACTTTTTTTAAAAATAAAAGGTCATGTTGTGCAAGTGTGTCATATGAGGTTCTGGCAATGGCTGCTTTTTAAACTGACAGAACACTATTTTCAGACATGGTATCAATTTGCAGATAGTCATTGAAGTGATGACTGAGATTTTCCATCTATTTTTAACACAAGTAAAATGGAAAGCCAAAAAAAACCCCCAAAACCTGCTGTTTCTTTCATCCTAGGTTCATTTTTCCCTCCAACTAAACACATTGTCTCAGAAGACCGCTTGTCCTCTTACCATTAAAAGCTGGACTGCAGCTTTATTAACTTGACTCTAGACAGTTTTAGGTGGTACACATCGTAATAAATGAGTTAGAGCCATTGAAGTCCTGCAAAATTGCTAATTTTGGAATCTTATTACTGAAATGTACTGCAAGCACCACACCATGAGAATAAACATACAGTCCCATAAGCGTTACATTGATAGATTTCCTGATTTAACACAGAAAGTTTACTGAATATTCACTCGTTAAAAAGAATTAATTAAAATTTATCAATAGCTTTTCTTTTTCTTGCAGATCAATACTACCTAATAACAAGACTACCTAGTGAAGTTCTGGACCATATGTTCCAGAAAAAAGACACATTTAATTTGTGTAAAAATGTGCAAATTTAATTCCAGATCATTTGTATGGGCTCAATTACCACAGTGCCATAGGCAAATAAGATGCTAAAGCGCACACATGGCTAAAACTCATGCCGTTCTTTTTGCACTGGCAGTTATCTGATCGTAATGCAGAATTACTTTTTCTCTGCCCCCCATACTACCCAGATCCCTGCCCCCCAACTCTCCCCAGGACTGCGAAGGGCTTCTCTCATTGCATTTGTCAGACTTGGGATCCAAGCTCCAAGAGACAAACCCTTAGTCACAAGAGTTGATGTGATGCTGCTGCAGTGACATGCAGCTCAGGAAGTTAAAAGCTTCATTTACAAAGAAGGAATAACAGCAAAGCTGCCTCAAAAGGCTCCACTGCACGTTAAGCTGTTGTACAAACGGCTCCACAAGCTCAGTTCCTTCTGCAAGTAATTACTTCACATGAAACAGCATTTTCCTTTTTCAGAGGTCTCAAAGGACAAAAGGGGAAAAAAAACAACACAAAACCACCAAAAATGCGCAACAACCCATGTCCCAGAAGAAAGTTGAGGGCTCTGAAAGGTGGACAAGGACACATGGAAAGAGGTGGAGCTGCTGCCCACAGACACTATTTTATCAGCTCTTACTGCCCATTTTCTGATGGTTGAACACTGCATTTCACCTTGACTCAGCTCCCTGCCCCTGTGGCCCATCATCTGCATGTGCAACCCACTTGGGAGGATAGGATGCAGCCCCTGAGAGAGCCTGCTTTGGGCTGTCCTGCCTAGAGCTGTAACCAGAGGGCCAGGGTTTGCCCTTTCTGAAGGGTACCTGTGCCCCACCACCACAGGAGCTGCCAGCCCTGTTTCAGACCCCCAGGCAGAGCTCCAGCACAGCAGCTGCAAGGGGAGTTCAGCATCACCACAGGCACCAAGGTACCTCTTGTAAAAAGTTTTCCACAGCTGCATTATTCCTGTCTGGGGAACACCTGTCAATGCAAACAAAAATTGAAGATTTCCCCCCTCAGTCCCCCACCTTCCCCTTCCTGTATATTAGTGGTTGAGAGGGAAAATAGATTTGAGAGATCACTCCCACCACCAGATCCTAACAAAGGTAATTCTGATAATTTTAAGCTGAAGAGTCCCACAGCGGAGAAGAGCTTATTTGCAAGAGAATTTTAGGGAAACGCAGATCCAAAATGACCTCTCCAAAGTAGTCATTTCACCAGACTGTTTGTCTAACTCTGTCCTGTGCTAGGAACACAGCCTGCAGATCAGGCTCGCAGCAATGCTATTGCAACGATAGCACCGAGCAGTGAATTATGAAGTGCAGATGCAGAGTTTGGCTAAGACTTTCAAATGCTAAAAGGCTACAGAGTTGGAATCTGGTTTTTGGAATTATCGATATTGTGAGCCCTTTGAAATCTAACCATTTTTGCACCTTTTAACACTGCATATGTTGATTAAATACTGGGGTTTTTTTACATTTTCTCTCAGGCTGAAAGAAATTAGGCAGACTAATAATGCACACATTTTACAGATAACACCTTTGGGGAAACAATACCACTCTATAGCTAATTTACTGAGGGAGGAAAGTGATACTCATATCCTTTACTAGCTAGCATGATATTTAAAGATGCTGCAAAAACCTAATTACATTATACGCTGTGAAGCAGATATAAGACTAAAACCTGTTTAATAGTTGAGCCTGTTGCTATAACAACCACATTTCAAGGACATGGATACACAAAACACATGCAACAACATCTGCATTAACAAAATGTCTCACTGCAGTTGAACTTTACCTGGGAGAAGAACCAATTAAATTTGAAAATTCTTTGTACAAAAAAACCCAAACAAAAACTAGGATCTTTTGTTACTGTCAACAGAATTCCATCTTTAAACACCAACAGCCTCTCCAAGGCAGATTCGCTATTTAATTCAGCTGGCTTTGGATTCCATCTCTAAATGTTTCCCCTCCAAGGAAAAGAAGTCAGCCTCAGTGTTCCCACTTCAGTCAAGCAGACGTTTCAAGCATCTGTCTGTTTCCACTTAAGTGGGTGGGAATATTGCTTTGGATGCATATTGCACCATGCTCAGACTACGACTTCTTCCAGCCTGTGCCCACAAAATTAAGAAAGGAGATCGAAGAGGACACACAAACGCTTCAGTGTAATGTGACATAACAGGCAAGGAATCAGCAGATTGCTTTTTTTTTTTTTTTGAAATCAAGTAATCATTTAGCACATCTTTTTCTTTGTTAGATCATTATTTAGAAGAAGGAAGAAAAAGTCAACCTGAAGCTAATAAAGATGTGTTCAGTGAGGTTCAAGAGCAGTAGATGGTTTGTGATGCTCTGAATAAAGACAATTTTTACAGACTAGGCAAGTTCAGCTGTACTTGAAGGTAATAATTCACAAAGGACCGTTATGTACAAAACAGAGCAACAGCCACTGATTGTTACTTCAAAACAAAGAGTAAAGAGAATACAAACATTTGTGTACCACTATGTCATTTGCATACCCTAAACAGTGATATTCGAAGGTGCGTATCTCACCTTACAGTGATTATTTCCATGGTTTCAGGAGATTTCAGTTCACCCATTAACATCCCACAGCTAAAAAGACCAAAAGCGATTTGGGTCTAATTTGGGAATAATTATTTTCATCTTAAAAAGTATTCAGAAAGAAAGTTTCTAATACGTCATAATATTGCATAGGGAGTTGATAATCATATTACTGTTTACAAAGGGATGAATATAGCTTCTTCCAGGCTAAATCTGTGCTTTGCATTGCTAGTCATGAAACATTGCAGTGGAGAGATACAAGGTAGTAGCAGTACACCTCTGATTTACAAATAATTTGACATTTCCATACCCTATTTCTCCGATCACAACATCTCAAGCAATAGAACTCCAACAATAAACGCAAATTACTTTGACATGCTCCATTCCCTCCTCCTGTTTTTCAGTTCCTTGGATTTACGTATTTACATATTCTAGGAAGACAGCTTCAGAAGCAAGATTAAATTCAGCACAAGTTTCACAAAGCTTTCCAGACCTGTGACCTTGTTAACAAGAAGCAGAAAATGCAGGTTTCTCTACAACTAACTTTTAGCTTCCTTTTGAAAATAGCAGCCGTGGCTTTGAATTAACTTTGAATTAATTAATTGGTGTTTTCATTTGACTGAACACCTTTTAAAGAAGCTGTAAGAGCACCGGAAGCAGAAGTCAATAGCTGCGTTACATTGTTCAATGCTCCTGCTCCCAACCCAGATCGCGTACTAGGACGGCAGCCTGCCAAGTCAAACCACAGAAAGAGGTTTAGCAATAAAAATCACACTTTTTTTTTTCCTTCTTAAATGTAAATAAAAACTCTGACGTTTATTAGAACAAAGCCATTTTCAGCAGAAGGCAACAAGAACATCATACCACTGATGACTGAAACACCTACGTTGCAGTCCTGCTTAAACAAAACTAGCTCCATCCCTAAGACGTGCTTTTTGGTTGGATGAATTTGCAATCACCCTCTTGTATCTGTTTTTAGATTCAGAGACTTTTATCAATCTGCTTATCAATTACTGGACAAACTCAACTCTTCCAAATCAGAGATCTAATGGGAGGAGCATGGAAGGTCAAACGTATCCTAAAATGTTTTAAATCAGCTGCTAAAGCCAAAGGCTGAAATCCAAGCAGCTAACATGAAAGGGAGTCTCACCATTGATCTTAAAAGGGACAGGACTTCACCCACTGATCTGATACATTAAATCATAGACATAACGTCAAAGTAGAAGACTCTGCTGAGACGCTAAACCTCCATAAACAAAAGCCCTCAACTAGCAGCTCTTTACTCAAGAACGCATTAAGTAAGGTCAAGATCAGAAAAGCTGAATGCACGTTTTGACTTTGCAAATGAGAGCGAGTATAACCAAATAATGCCTATGCACAATGTCTGATTGGTATCATCTGAAGATCACCAGCACACAAACTAAACGTGGAAAGCAAGCTACAAAATAGCTTCTAATTACAAGAAACTGCTGACAAGAAGAGAAGAAATTACCTCATTGTGGCATTGACCTAAGCTGGTGTCACATTCACACCTATATCTAAGATATAGCCATTATCTACCACACCTCACTCTTCCCTTTTTATGAAGGTAGTTGTTTGAGAAGAGGCAACCCCTTATTTAAGTCAAATGATATAACTGATCATCTATTTTGCAGCCTTAAGCATCTGGAGGCCAGTGAAAAGCTACCTTATCTTCAAAAGAGCAATGATGCCAGCACTACAGTTTCTCTGTCAGAGGAACTTGGACACAGCTGAGGTATGCACCAGGGCACAGCAGCCTTGAAGTCCCTACTGGACCCGGCACGAGCACCAGCCGGCTCCCAGCTGGAGGGCAAGTTGTGGAGCTTCCTCAGGGCTACGGTGACACGTGCTAGACACATTATCTCATTTTCTTCCATTTCAGAGAGCTGTATTGTTTCCCTGGTGTTCATTTTCCTGTTACTAATCTCCTTTAGCCCCCAGCACAATTTTCAAATTACAGGCAATGATAAGAACAATGTGCACAAAGTGACTGATGTTAAATGTTGTCATCTGTCTCCACTAAAACCTTTCAGTTATTCAACAAAGAAAGTGGCAAGAAGACAGATGACATCCTTTATATATTAGCAAATTTGATCTATTATCAATTATTTATGCCCACTTTTGGTTAGAGATGTGAGAGAGACAGCCCATTTTTCAGTTTCCGAGCTGAGGCTTTCAGGACTGGATTGAATTAGAGCTGAGTTATGAGATAAAGTTGGGATAAATGTTGACACCCTCTGACAGTCTTCACAGAGGCTGAACGTCTGCTTGCATGGCATAAGGACAGGGCCAAACTCCAGCTGCAGCCTAGCAACGCTACAAGGAGGTCTGCCTTGGCGCCACCACTGTGTAGAAGAGCTGTCACTTCCACACAGGATCACGAATGATCCTTTCGGTTCACCTTTACTATCAGCAATACTAGTAATTATCTACCTGCTTCTCTTGAAAAGGGAAAATGCTCCACAAAGTGCTGTTTCACAGAAGCATTTGAGATGGTCAGAAACCTACGCCAATAAAACTTTCAGTGCCTTGACCAGAAGAGAAGTTCGCACCCAAATTATCCAATCCCCAAATTCCTGCTTCTAATGCAATGGTTAGTGAGAGCTCAGCTCATCCTGCTCCCATTCCCTCTCTGAAGACAGCTTCCTGAGCAGCCTTGCTCAAGGCACTCCTGAAGGTAGAAGACTGTTCATCATGGATGTGAAATGGCCAAAGTGTTTTGTGAGAGATCGCAAAAGCTCATGGAGGGCAAGGAGATCATGAAAACTTGAATTACTGGCTTTATAATATGCTGCTCTATAGCAAAAACAAGTACTTTTGGAGGAAAAGAACCCAACAAAACAAACATAAGTGAGAAATAGATTAAATGCAAAATGTTTGCTTACATCCAGGGATTATCCTACAGAAAGTAATCTACTGGGAGAGCAGCTGTGCTGTGCCATCAGCAAGCTACCTATACAGGGCATGATGACTGGGGAAGCTCTACCAGCCTCAACAGAGCCACCCTTGCTTCACCCACCTGAAAGTCTGGCCCTCTCTTCGCTACAGCCGCTAGAGGTCAACACAATCATACGCCTGAGCACCCTCAGCTCCCGATTGTGCAGGACCACTCGGCTGTGGTAGGCAGGTCGCACACCATGGGTTTCTGAGGTGGGTCAGGATTGCTGCTGGCTTCTAGGAGCAGTGAAACTCCACATGGAAAGCTGTAGCCCCCACCATGTGACTGTGCAACTCCAGTCTGGACCAGCACCACAACCATCCTGGATCAGCCTCTAGTAAATGTCTGGTTTTCCAACACAGAAACGTATGATAACATCTTCCTAACTTTCTCTCTAACACCGTTTACATTGATACTGATTTCACCCATCCCAGTTAATTTTGTCACCTTCTTGTGTAGCCTTGAGCAATTTTCAGCTTCATTTTCACTTCCTCCATTTGCCACCCCTGTGAAAGGAATGTCCTCAGTCTATTGCTGTATTGGGTGGAACCAAATATTTGATGTTTTACCAAAAGACAAACATCGCAATGTTTGCCTATTGCTTTATATTCTAGCCACCTCCAGAAAAGAATATTTTTAAAAGGTTTTTCTCAATAAAGATATAAAATTCAGATAACAGCAGATTAGTGTTATTGCTGCCTTCTGAAACTTCTATACTTAAAGAAAACATTATTATAAGCCTCATTATGTTTTCTCTTTTTTGACATACCAGTGCTATAGATGAACAGCTATCAGAATAGACCAATGGTGATATTAATAGCTTTAAAATTCTTTTTATAGCAGTTTCCTGGAGTAATTATATGCATTTATTAAACACTGCAAACTGCTTTAGAGTCTTACTAATTTACAAGCTCACACTGCTTCCAGAAATCAGAATCCATATTCAATTTTCAAATCTGGACATGCAGGATAGTTAATTGTTAGCAGTGTCATAAACAGCCATCATAGTTTGTACATGTTTAGAAGAGATTACAAATTTGAAATTTTTCTATTGATCTGTAAAACATATCCTTACTGTTTGATTTTTTTTTCTTTTACTATTCTGCAATTTATACTTGTTGGAGAAAATACTAGGACTACGAATCTTAAGAGATCACAGCAGAAATACACACTCTTTTCTAGAAAATGACATATAGCTGAAGGTATGCTCCAGAACTGGATATTAGTTTAGAAAGTCTTTTGTTCAAGCTCTTCTCATAGGCTAAGAGCTGACCCAGCAGACACCCTCACAACGTGCTGTTCTCTACCCTGCCAGCTAAGGTTGTCTGCTGAGCATCAAGAAACGCAAGGCTCACAGGGCAGCAGGGTGGTGGGCACTTCGATGGGAGGGAAGGAGTTTTGAGCTCCTGCATCCACCACTGCTCTCCTTCCTCAGCACTTTCTAGAAAGGGATCCTGGGCTGTGAAGCCTGTGGGGTGCCTATTCCCCAGCGGTATGTTCCTGTCCACCCAGTCTCTTCCTGCTGTCCCCTCACTGGTACACCCACCAGTCCTGTGCTGGGCACACCAGTGTTTTCCCAGTGTGGAGCACTATGTCACTCATAGCCACCGAATGCTTTCCTGTGGCTTCTACCTGATGAGACAGCCTCCATTTCCAGTGCTGTGAAAGACAGCAAAAATAATCACTGCAGCTTCAGCAAGGAGGGATGTGGGGTGTGGAGCAAGGAAGACTGATTTTAAGATGAGTCCAGGGTTCACATGTATTTAAGGCATAAGTTTAGCTACTCCAAAGTTTAAAAAAAGAGTTGGAAAAGTCTTCTCAGCCCTCATGAATCATTCTCAACTAATGAGAGTAAAATGTGGTTCAGCTATCAAATAAACACACGTTATCTGCTCTTAGCCCTGGCAGACGTGACTGCACGGCTGAAACTAATCAGCAGTGCCTCGGCTGTTTGAACAAGCAGGTAAAGATTAAGTTTCAGTTTGCTGTTGTGTGCACTGATTTATTTGGTAACTGAAAGTCCTCAGGGAAGACAGTGCCAAAAGCACTGCTGAGTTCCTGTAAGGTTAAATGCATTCTTTTACCAGGATGAATTTAGTACCTTATAAAACAGTGGCCTTGCAAACCTCCCCAGGTCTCTCCCTGTTTTCAGCCATTAGGCCCACATAAACCAGAACCATCAATCATACCACATTGGGGAAAAAAAAAAAAACAAAAAAAAACAAACAAAAAAAAAATTAAAAAACCAAAAAACCACCACCAAACCACAATGGTTATTTTTCTTTTACTTCCTCCTGCCTCTTTACTCCCCTCTCCCTCATTCAGGGATACTGATACAGGCAGATACTGAAGACTTGGAGAAAGACATTTCAGAAGGTCGTGTCTCTGCCAGACAGCAGTCAGTGTGTGGACAGGAAGGTATATCAGGACGCTAACACAGTCCCGCTAAGCCATAACATTGAAAAATGGGTTGAAGACTTCCACAAAGATCCTCTAAACCAGGCAAAATTCCCACTGACGCCACCAAGACTGCTGCTTAGATAAAGGCTGAAGGGAAAGCATATCAGTGAGCAAATTTCAACCCATCAGAGAAGGTTCAAGCAAGCCACATTAGAAATATAACCCTAGTCATTATATTTAAAAATATTAATTAGATGTGTGGCTTCTGTTTGCTTATAATTTTAGCAAAGGTCCGCATTTCACAGCTTCACACAAAACAAGAGATCCTATGCAGAACTTTTCAGGTATACATGTAACCTGGCAGCAGGATGGGCAATTTCCTAAAACAATAAATATTTTCCAACATTTCTATATTCATATAACATAAATCAATAGACATCATCTAAATGCAACTCATCCTGGCCTGTATTTGTGGGTAAACCCAGCCAGCCCAGTTATTTTCCTGGGAAAGCCAGCCAAATATGTATCCTGTGCATTATAATACATCAAATATTACACAGGGAAATTTTTTCTCTCTCCTAAAATGTAAATACAACTTCTGTTCTACAGATGTGTGGAACTGTTACCAAGCAACACTTGATAGCTCATAAACAAATCCTAGAAACATCTTGAGGAGACTACCTTCCACTTTTAATTCCTCTATAGAGGGACAAGCAATCCTAGACATTTGAGGCTGATCTGTAACAGCGTGTAGCATTTGTTATCTTTGTGAAGTGTAGGATTTGGATGTCTAGCATTCCATCATCACCAAACCCTCCAGGATCCAAGGCTCTGTCCTGGATCACCCTTTCTGCTCAGACCATGCCTGCGGTTTTGCTGGCAGCAGAGCATTTGTCCACAGCTGAGACAAAACACCCTCCCTTTTCTCTGCAGTTCTCCACCCTTTTACTCCTGCTCTCAGCTACACAGTCCAACCTCTTCACCAGCAGCCGACTGAGTTTACCTCAGCACAAAACTAGACAGGCTTTTTGCTCAGTTGGTTAAATCAGTTCCTACGTGGGTCCTGTAGGACCGAAGGAGCCAGAGGCAAAGCAGTAGGGAACACAGCTGGAGTGCGGTAGGTGGAGATGGGAGTAAGGGAGAAACACCTTCACCGTAGGCTTTCCAATGACCGGTGGAGCCACATCTTTTATCTGCCATGTTCTCCTATGGTTTTCTGCCCCACTGAGCCACCTGACAGTACCAGCACTCCCCTACCAGCCTAATGGGAAACAGCATCCACAGAGGAAACACTTTTCCCTCAATGCGGGGGGCAGGGAGCAGGGAGGACACTGGACTGGAAGGTGATGCATCTGAAAGCAACCTATGCCTTTATTATAACATTCCCAAATACCTCTTATATTAGTTGAGGTTTAAGCCCAAATTTTTGGTGTTTGAGGGCAGGGTGAAAGAAGGAAATGTCATTATTTCAGTCAACTTATATCTGCCTGTGAGTCCACCAACTGATTTTGTTGTGTGAAAGACTAACAGACTTTCACTTAAAGTAAAATTAAAACTTCTCACAGCCTCTCTTCTTACGAACAGCACTAAATAGCTTGGGAGTTGCTCTGCTATGACTAATGCTTTTTATACTAATCACAGCTCTCTCTTTCCTTGTGCTCAGCTCATCGTAGCCACCTGCTGTTTTCTACATTGCGTTGAGACTGCATATGGCACAACAGTCCTTTTCTGCCATATATTGGGTTGTATGTATCAGGCTGGGCTCCAGCTGAGCCATCAATGTGATAGAAAAAATTTAATAATAACACATAAGTAGGACAGCTATCCAGAGGAAAGAGCTCAGGTAATTGTTCCCAGATCACAGCCCATTGTAAAAGACTAGACACACTGAAAAAGGGTTACTTTGCACATGCAAAATTTCTAGGATAGTGAGGATATAACAACCAGCAGTTTGATTTTTTTTTTATTTTTTTTTTCCTTACAGTGGCAGCTTCCTCCCAGCCATGTTTCACGTTAAACAAGACAGCCCAGCAATGCCACTGCAGAGGTTTGCTTGTTTGCTTATTTGATTGATAGGAGTATTGCAGTGACCTCAAGGAAGCGTTCACTGAAACAAATAAGGCTGCTGTTGGTAGCTCTGTGCAATAGAGTGAGAGTTTGCAGCAGTTGCAGCCTCTCTGAGACGTGGCAGGAAGGCTTGCATTCCACAAGCATGCAACCAACGCATCCCAGTAAGCAGCTTGCAGGCCCTGTGCTTACAAAAACAGTACCAAACTCTTACAGTCCTGCACCTATATATCTCTGGAGATACACACAGATAGAGATAATATGACCTTAAGAGACTGTTTGCTCTGTGTCAAACCCTGGAGATTCAGATAAAAACAGTGGGCGAAGAGGTTTAATTCTTTATATGCTTTCAGTAGGGCAACGTATACAGTTATAGCAAGAATGTCCCTGGACAATGAAGCAAACTAAAATGTTCACATTAAAAATAAGAAAGGTAAGCTATTCTTGGAGCCATTTGGGCCACCAGACTCCTCCTAAATACCAGAAGAAATACCAGCTTTGAATAATTAATGCCTGAAGTGGGTGATTCTCACACAGGAAAAGAAAGCAGCACGTGCTGGTCCTCTAGTAGCCCTTCCCACTAGAAGCGAGAGTCAACTTTTGTACTGCCTTTCATGGAGGATTACTCAGCTGCACATGCAGCAGCAGTAACAAGGCACTCCTCAGAACATATGTGCCACAGATATGTTCTTTTATGAGACAGTAGCTATTTTTAGGATTTTGTCTCAGGAATAGCTTCTTTCTTCAGATTATGGCAAGTAACAAGTGCTCAGTTCTTTTTCAAACCGGACCACGAGGCACAAGCCTACAGATACAGACTTCGGGAGTCACCTTCAGGTGCTTTTTCTTAGAAGTTCTGGTCTATGTTTGCTGATTGGCTTCAATATGAGAATTTGTGATGCTGATCATGTATCAAAATATGAAGTTATTAAAACATAGGTCTTCATTCACCTTGGAAGTCAGGGTGACAACTAGAATACAGCCCAACATTAAAAACCTGTATCTTAATTCGAGACCCTCTTCCTCACAAAACTTGAGTGGGGATTACAAAAGCTGAGAAGCAATTTCCAACGGAGCCTGAAAGTACAAAGACACTACAGTAATAACACAGCAGAGCTCTGAACTCAAATGTTGTATCAAACCACACCTCATTCACACAGGGAAAGCAAACTTCGTGATAAAGCCTTGCCATTATGCAGCTATACAGCAAAGTTTTATGTTTTGAAACCTGTGATTTCTAAAGTCACTTACACAATACAAAGACACATATGGCAAAAAACCTCCACACGCTGAGGTTTTTTTTTTTTGCTGTCTTCTTTAAAAAAAATAAAAGTGCTTCTACTTTTGTACCATATAAAGGAGAGGTTTACTGTCCAATAAAGCAAAAGTTTGGTGAATGCTCTCACCTGAAGGGAGATTACCTTAAGATACCTCCAAAAAATTAGCAGTTTTTTCTCAGCAAAGGAGGACTCAGAGACTTGTCAGCCCCAGCCTGCTGCCCTGACTGGTGCAGCATTTATAGACCAGGCAGAATCTTGTTCTGCAGAATTTCAAATAGTCACTGATGTGCAGCTACTCACAGGCTTTGCAGTAGCTGAGGTTCCCCATGACAGGGAAATACTGAGACAGTACTTTTTTTTTTTAACATCCCAGTAACATAAAAAGGCAAAATCTATTCAGGTCTAGGCATAAAGTATGTAGATCCTAAGTATTCCTTGTCTCTTCCAGGAGACTAAAGCTGCTCAAGTCCTCAAGGCTTTGTTTTTGAAAATGCAATCTCATGCGACTTTGGGTGCAGGTCAGGACATGAACTCCAGCTTAGCTAAGTCTATTCAACTCAAGGCATAGTTCAAATAGCAGCACACACATCCTGGAAAGGACAGTGCTGGAACCAGGAAAATAACTTCACTGATGACTAAATCTTGAGCCTTCAGGCAAAACAAATGACCTTCGTCCTTTGGAACCCAAACAGAAAAATAAATCTTGCTTCACATTAGTGACATGTAACAAATAAACTAAATAATAATAATGACCCTCTGTAATTATTATTTTTTAACTTTTTTTTTTCCAGAATATTATTTCCGGCATATCTCTGGACAAAAGAAAATAGTGGTTGGCAAACAGAAGGCTGATCCGAGAATCAAATACTTTCCTCCTCCGCTCCTTATAAAACTGAGTTAGGTCTCTTAAGCAGCCCCGAGACTCAGTACAGCTGTTACTAAAAGCAAGTGTAAGAAATGAGTCATAACAAAATTTCCTTACTGATTGACTGTGAGTAGCCCACTTACTCAACCAGTCTAACACGTTATTATTTTTAAAAGGGCCGACAGGGGCAAGTGCTGCACTCTGTTAGGATTTGCCATGTTTACGCCGATAAAATCCCTCAAGCTAAGTCTAAGACTTGGAATTTCTTGGTTCTTGCCAGTAGCACTGTCAGCTCAAGCATGCCTGGTTGCCAGCTTAGACAACAGCCATAAACAGTATCCTGGAGCAATCTGGAGAGTCAGAAGTCAGCCAAGGAGCAGGGGTCTATTTGGTCTAAATACGCCACGTGAAGTGCATCTCAATCTACATGGGAAGCCACAAAGGGCTTCAATCTTCCAGACACAACGCTGTAACAGAGGCATTTGCTCTTCTTATTTTGCACCACAAATATCCCCCAGCAAGCACACCCCCATCAACGGGGGTAGGTGACAAAGGTTGTTGCATAATTGCCAATAACTAGCCACTGATCAGCACTGAGAGATGAGCACAGTGCCCTGGATACACAACACTGCACTGAAGCACTGCTTATCCTGGTCTGAGCGTGACGCTGAGGTGGACAGAAGTGACGCCGTGCAGTTTAAGCTCCCCGATATACTCCCTGGTACAATCTGTCACCTTAAATCCTGAGCCCTGGAGAAAATACAAGGGCTGTAGCGCTCTCAACTGAAAGAAGGTGAGCTACCAAAGTGATCAGAGTCATTAAAACACCTTGCATTAGCCAGAAAACACAGCACAGAGTGTTTGCAATGCCACCTCAACGGCTGAGCCTTCACTATGTCAAGTCAAGATGACAAACCCACACTTACAGGCATTTCTTTAAAAGCTTCAAATCGTGCCACAGGGAAAATGGTGAAAAGGTGGTTAAGTTGTACAGGATAGTTGCACTTGCCCATGACACAGTCAGTTAGACTAAATGGGGCTACTGCACAGTGATGGTGCTAGACAAGACGCAAAGAAATTGTTCAGGCAGTCCCAACAGAAAGTCACTTAATTATTAACAGGGACTTGTTATAGCTGACATCTACTGTATTAGAGGAAATCCCCAGTGCGTTAGTGTGTGGGTGAGATACTCGATTCTGTTTAAATGAGCCAACTGGCCAATAAATTTGGCAGCTTTTCTTAGTTGGCCATAAGCAGGGAAAATATTAAGAATCAGATGTCAGGAGAGAAACTAGCCCATTTGAACTACTGACCCTATGACAAAAAGTCTAGACTTAATTGTCTCCAATGGCTAAAGTTTATTAAGCCAATGAACAAGGGCTAAAAAGAAAAAAGGACAAGACTTTGACTATGTCTAGAAAAGTTCTCAGTGAGTACCTCATACTTTCTTATCTTTCTCCTGTTTTTAGATTTTGAAAGAGGGAGGTTGACTTATAGGCTACAATATACGTTTTTCTCTAGTGTTTTTTTCTCCATTGCCATGAATCTGTTTGGAAACTGGCTGAAAGAAAGAATTTCTTATTCACAGACAAGAAAGTTGATTTTGGTAGACCGGCTTCTGGCAAGGTAACAATTACCAGTCAAAAATATTCAGACAGCTCGTTTATACAAAAATCTCTACAGATTAAAAATTTTTCATACATTTTAACATGGGAAACTATTCAGCAGAAAATTTGCAGCTGTAAGACACCATAATTTATTCTACTCTACGTAATGCTTCAATGACTCCCATGAAAAGTGAAAACAATAACATAGGAAACAAGAAGTGAGGGACCTCTACAGCTACTTATCAATCAAAGCAAGAATAAACAGCCACGAAACCTTTGGCAGCAACGTGTACAGATACACCTAGAAAACGAGAGGATGAGATCACAAAAAGTGTGCTAAACTGAAAAGGATCTAAAAAGATACCAAATTCATAACCAATGTCTGAATGAGCTTTACGTGTTCCTGGACCGAGTGCCACTGCACAGGCAGATATCTGCAGACAGGTGGCTGAATTTCCAAATGTTCTACCCCACAAAACCCCCAAAAGGATCCGAGCTCCATTCTGCAGACAGCGTCTCTGTCTCAGAATTGCAGCCAAAACTATAAAAGAGGCTACGTCTGGAGAGAATGGATTTCTATTTCACTATGAAGTTTTCTTTAATGTGGGGATTCCTTGCTACTCAAAAGCCTACTCAGTAATGAATGTAACTGTAGTTAGCTGGGAGTCGCTTCCCATGGCTTAAATATGGGGCAAATGTTCTCCATCAGCTGCTCCTGTGAACACTCACTCCTCTGAAGGAGTGAACTTCTTTCTTTTTCAAAACATCACATCCAGCTTCCCCAGTCAAACCTGAAGACTTTAATGCAACCTGTGACTGGGGCAGGCACCCCATATCTGCATACAGAACATGTGTAGATTTGGCTTGGAGAAGCAACTGGACTCGTGCTTTCTTTCATGCTGTCTTTTCCAAGTACCACCCTTAAGCCTTTCCTTCAGACTAGGATAACTACACATTTGCAATTTCTTAATATTGAGATTAGCCTAAGGCAGGTGGCCCTAGGCCTGTCAATCACCTTTGTAGTTAGATCTGTGACCCTTAAGGACTTCTTTTAATTTCATGACAAATGTAAACCCTGAGGATTACACCTGCAAGTAGTTCAGCTTCCGAGAACCCAGAAGGAGATTGCAGAAGCATGGGTTTTCCTGCAGATACAGTTGGAAATGCCTCTGTGAAATAAACAGGTTTTTCCTCAAATGCCAGAGCTCTGAATGATTTCTGAACACCACAAATACTGGAATGCTGCCTACTGTTTCCACTTAGCTTCTAATTACACAGTGTAATATATGGAATATAATACAAGAGGCAAATTTGTCTGTTAATATGAATGCGATGAGATCACAGAGAACGTGTCTGTATGGGCTGCTAAACTGACTTGAGAATGATTGATTGTCTTCATTTCAGTTTTATTCCCAGTGTTCAGTGTTGCTCAGTTTGGGGTTTGGAATTTAATAAGATTTGCATCTTGAATATTAGAGTGGAAATCTTTCATCTCATCTAGACTTCCTGGAATTAGTTTAAGGATTTTAAATAAAACACAAGACAGGGGAGGGGGACAAGGAAGATCCCAAACATTCAATACTAGAGCTACACGATTTTGAAGGATTTATGTGTGAAAGTCAAGCGTGCAGACAGATATAGTGACTGCCAGAAAAAATACCTTGCCCAAGCCCATGGACCCTCCCTAACAGTGAAAATGCATGGACCAAGTGAAACAGTTAATAGCATATTTTTAAACTTCTGGAGGAGATAAAAAAAGAGGAGCCACCTACTGCCATTACAGGAGTTCCCTGTGGGAATTAAGGAAAGAGAAAGCACAATCCAGGGGCTGAGTCGCATGACCAACCCTCTGTTTCTTAACCAGTTGTCACATTCAGCTGGGACAGCAACTGATGGATGCTCAGTCGCAGCCCCACCTCACTGCACACAGAGGGGGCACTAGAAATGCCAGGAAAGTCCCTGTGTCACAAATGATGGACACCTAGGGGAAGGGGAGATGATCCCGTAAAAATCTTTTGGTCCTGCAGGCGTTGTACAGCCAGGGCTGCCTCCCAGTCCCTGTACATCTCTACACACCCCAGCCCGCAGGCCGATGGCTCAGCAGCATAGAGAGCACTGTGGTGAAGAGACCTGCAAAAGAGCTGCCTGCATAGCTGTCCCACCACTAAAAAATATTCCCCACCCACCTGTGGGGCTGCTGCACATACCTGAGTTTTGTCCTGCAAAGCAGCCGGTCAGGAAGGGAAAACGTATTCTGCTGTAACAGCTTCTGCAAGTAAATGCAGAAAATAGCTCTTAAATAGTGTTTCCTGGCAGAAAGGCTTCTGCAAATGGCAAAGGTGAAGCACAGAAATGACTTTACATAAGTCACCAAAGATACTAGCAACAGTCTGGAAATGCTTCTGTGTTTTCAAACCCTCTACCTATAGACATAGCAATCAAGTACTTGGGAGGCTATGAATGGTAGGCGAGAGGGTGACATTTTTCTTTTAGAAAGAAAAACATCTTCTTTCCTTACCCATGGCTGTCCTTCATAAGGTTATGCTGAGAAAGATCAATTCACTGATTTTTTTTTTTCCTGTTGTCTTCTTTATAAAAAGTTAAAATGCACAGAGATGGGTTTGGTTTTTTCCCCTCTTTACCCAGTACTATTGAGTCTAGTGAAAAGAATGAAGCCCTTGTCAATACACTCAAGGTTCAGACAGCAATAGATTTTATTTGGAGTTAAGTATTACCACCTTTAACTTCAGCATTGAGGTGCCTGGTTATTTACCTACCTATTGTTTGCAGTGACCTGATTTTATGTAGTCTGTTATATTTGCTGCAGCAATGCACACAGATTCCTCATTTGAGTTTCTCTTGCTATTTTTCCTTTCCCCCCCCCCTCCTCCCAAGCAAAGCAATTACGCTCAAGATGATACCTTGCACACCCTGTATTCCTGTAGCAGCAGGCAAGGTGAGGAAGGATTTTTCTTTTTGTTGCATCATTCACAGGTCACTACTGACCTACTCTGTGCAATTTATTATGGCTGTAACGTAGCCATCTGCAAGTCACACTGTGACTACGGTCAGGTCACGTCCTTGCAGGTCATTTATGCTCCCGTACTAATATCAAAAGATGCTTTGGGAAAACCTTTCCTGTGAGTCCTCTTCCTTTGACCACTGATATTACACTTGCACAGATGACAGATGTGACATTCCCATCTGTGCTTCTACTACCCTCACTTATCCTCTCTTATCCCCAGTAGCATTAGTTCTGATAGGCACTGATGTGAAAAGAGACTGTGGTCAGGAGCTAATGAGCTTGAGTGCAAAGAAGCTTTCAAAAGGGGGCAGACGTTCAGAGGAAGAAGAGAGCAAGCACTCTGTGAGGGCTGAGTGCCTGCAGAGCAAAGGACACGAGACACATGGGCCCTTTTGGCAATCTCAGGCAGCGTCTGTGCAGTCCAGCTTACACAGCTGGGCCCCATTTATAATTCTGAAAGGATTTTTTTTTTTTTTTCCTCAGTTGGTCGGCTGGTTGATTTACTTTCAGATCACTTAACAAACAGGAAATAAGGAGGACATCAAACAAAACGACAAACAGAGCTCCACACACTACACCGGCTCAGCTGGGAAGCTCAGTGTGAGTTGCTTTGAGGGGTGGGAGTTCCAGGAGTTGCGCATCCCTAGCTGTGACCTGTTTTTTCTCAGCCCTTCCCTTTTATGCTATGAAAGGAGTTTTTATTTAGCCAGCATGAGGAATCCTTCATTTCAGCTGCCCAAAAGCCAGACCACTGCTTAATTTAAAACATAAATGGAAAGAAAAGGGAGTGAGAGAGAGTTAATGAGAGGACTACAGCCTCCATTGCCTCTGTGGACCAAGACAGCAGGTCGTGGGAGGCAACTTTTAGAATACTGACAAAAAAAATAAATATATAAAAGCGCCTATATTTTATTGTTCAGTTGCCAGAGTCACCAAATCTTTTATTGATCATATTATTAGTTCTATATCAAAACCTTCACTTTGGCAATCATCTCACAGCACTTCTGATCAGAAAAAAACCCACCCAAACCTTGCTTGCCCACAGCATCAAATCAACATAAATTAGCTAAAATGAAATATTTTTGATGGGGCAAATGCTGTTTATTTAGACCCAGTGCAAATCACCAGCCTTCCACCTAGTGAGGAGTTTTAGCCTCCACTCTCACATAGCTCTACTCCGCCTTGAATGAGCAGGCATGAGTCATTCCAGCCCATTTCAACTAACAGAAGACAGTGGCAGAATTATTCTGATTTTGAGTTACTTTGATACCAAAAAATTCTCTATCCAAGGACCTACCTCAGCAGATGGAGCTTTTCCTGTCTCCTGATTTTGGAAACCACTAGAAAAAAAATCAGGAGAAGTTATTAAAAGTTTAGTTAGTGAATTCTGCAGTCACATTTTCCCCATTGTGGGGATGTTCCTCTGCTTATTCACCTAGAAAAGTATTTGATTAGTAGAGAACTGAACCCTAAATGACAACTCAGACTGACCAGCCCTGCCGTAATCACAAATCACCTCTTTGAAAATGATGTCTGGTGTTATCATCCCATGTCACCATGGACAAAAAAGTCCTTTTCATCTGCATCACAGTACAGTGTCCGTATAACCTGTACTAACCTGCCACCAACATTTATGAGAATCCAGCCCACAATAGGACATGAAAACAGGGGTATTAAATGCTCTCTTTTATGGAATTACTTCTGATTTCTATGTATATAGAAATACACAGGAAAAGGACTTACAGAGTTGGAAAGAAAACTTTGCTTTTTTTCAAAATAAATGTTGGTGTTCCCTCTCTAGGTATGAAGATGCATGGCTAGCAAAGCAGGAATACTTAGCTCTCACTAAGGTTTGTATTTCTGAGGGATTTACTTGGCTGAAGCAGCCAAAAGGATTGTGCTACCACTGCATTAGACTGAGATTTGCGGGAGCCCAAACCAACTGCAGGTGGTCCGAAGCCAAGGATGGGGATAGAATTTAAGGATCTGGGTTCATCTTTGGTTACTTTTGAAAGGGTGTTTCTCAAACAGACAGCAGAAATCCACATGAGCCACACATGTTTCCTCTGCACCTTTCCCACTCACCCTGCTTCATGTGCAGTCAGGTTGAATCCGTGAAAGAGGAAAAGACTGTACTCACACAGCTCCCAGACCAACAAGAAGCAGGATGTGTTGGAAACATCATGAAAGGTCTGTTCCCAGGAAATCTCGACAGTCCCACAAGTTCATATTGCCCAGGTCCATTTCACATAGACAGCATGCAACATGCAATAATATTAATGAAAGGAGGTGGCACAAGCCCTCCCTCTGTGCCTTCAGCAGCCAGCCATCCGTCCATGTTAGACAACGACTTTCCCTTTTCCATTTCTGTTTTTCCTGGTCCAAAACCAATGTCAGAGCTCAAGCACATTTTCTAATGCAGAGAATGCATGAGTGCATGGAAATGTATTCTGTGCTTCTCAGGCTCCAATTGCCACATCTTTTGAGTTAGCTTTAAACTTCAGGTTAACGATAGCAATTAAATAAGCCAGCCCTATTACAAGTGCAGCATCTTGATCTATTGAATTTGTAAATCTATACTTAACATTGTTCTTCAGTCACAAATATCTGCCTGTATCTATATTTTAAACACATAAAGCGTAATTTGCCAGGGCAGGAATGACTTAACATTTAGCATCAGCAGAGCTAAAGGCAGAGCAGGGTGTGATGGCAACATCTTCCACCTGAACCCGCACCACAGCATTTAGAGCAGAATCTGTGACAAGCTTTTCTAAACTACTTCTGAGAAGTAAATATGTTAACAGTGTCTCATCAGAGAGCTCCGAGAACACAGGCAAAACATGAGCCCAGAGTGAATGCAGCAAAACAACACAGCAGGCAGGCAACAGAGACTATTCGTAGCCTTACCTGCACTTACTAGCAACATTAGGAAAATTCAAGGGTGCTTTTGGGAGGTTTGGGACACACCAGGCTGCCACGCTGCTGCTTCCTTAGGCACACTCATCTCTTGCTTCTCTAAACTCATGCTGACTTTACAATCCAGTTTCTTGTGAAGGTGGGCAAACCATCTGGGCATGAGTGAAAGCAGATTTCACCTTAAATGCTTTGATATGCTGCTCCAACCTCACGACAACCCGACTGGAGCTATACCGAGGCAGGCAGTCTTGTCTTACAATCCATCATGTGCTCCAGGCAAGTTATCTGTCAGAGCTCCCTTGTATTTGCAACATCTTTGAGGGATTCTGCAGCACTCAGACTAGTAACAGAGGTAAGGGAGTCAGGACCAGAACAACAATAAATTTGAGAAAGAGATCCTCAGTTAGCATTTGTTCTAGGCTTAATGAGCCATATTAGGCATTCCGGAAAGCACTGAAGTTAGAGATCACAGAACGCAGCACTGATCTCCACAGTAGTCTATAGGCAAGATTTAATGGCCTAAAGATCTATAACCTAAGCAAACAGATCTAGATCATTACAAAGAATTTCTTAGAAGGTATTGACTAAACACTCAAACCTGTCATCAACATATATGATGGAAAAAAATCACATTATACCACAGCATTCCTTGCATGTGAAGGGTATTTGCCTTAAAAGTACCCAAACCTGAACCCTGAGCAGTGTTTTCTCACTATGGTAGCCCAGTTTTAGGTTTGAATATGATGAAGATTTCTGCATTTCAAAACCTCCTTGAAATCAATGGAGTTAATTCCAGGTAAAGAAATCAGTACGGAAAGATGCTTAATTTGCTGAAATGCAGGACTGTGGTGCACACTCAGTGAATGTCCTCATCTTCACTGTTTTCCATTCACAGGTTCAAGGCCAAGTGGAACAATTACAAGAATCCACAGGAAAAATAAGGCTAGCTCTTCAGCATGAGCCCTTGCTGGTACAGGTAAACTAATTAGATATAAATGACATTTCTTTGGCAGCCAAAGCCCAAGAGTACAGAAATTCATGGTCCTTTTGCTGGTCTGGCTTATTTCACTCAACAGATCCGGTAAACTTTATTAGCAAATGCACTTTTCCTTCAGTAAAAGATGAGTCTACAGAAGGACTGTTTTGTTGGTGTAGCTATGCTGGCAAATCTCTTAAGCAGAGATTGATCCCAACAGAACTATAGATTAAGGCCAAAGTTCAGCTTCATAAATCAGGAACTGCTGGATGGCAGATGAGACCCAGTAGCTGCCTGTGAGCACGCTTTTTTTACCTGCAGCAAAAGCAACTTGAGACGACAGTTTTAACATCTTTTACCCCAGCTTAAATTGGTTTGTAGTCGTTGTGAACTACAAAAATGTTCACAGACAACTTACTGCAGCTTTATTCATGCATGGTAGCTTGTTAAACTAAAGCAAAGTCACCCAAACACCTGCAGCACAGGCAGGGGCAGGGAATACTGATCTTCCCTCTTCTCACACCTGACACAGACATGAAAAATACACTGGCATGTACTAACACTTAACATGTTCTGTTTTCCAGAATCTTCAGACCAAGAGGAATTTAATCTTTTATTTTCTTGGGTTTTGTAAATTAAAGCTCTTGCATGTTTCATTTTGGTCTGATTTGTTCTGCTAAAGCTGATTGTAACTCTCCAGGGACAAAGACCAAGTCTTCGTGATGTTTATATCTTACCAAACACAGTGTAGACTATCAGTGAATCAGAGATCATCTCAATAAAAGTTTGTATACATTTCATTAAATCATTTAAGCACGTTTGTAGCTGTATGAACAGCCTCCAAGTGGAGCACCATGGAACTCCATAGCAACGTAAATGACATCAGGGAAAGGAAAGGCAGCCTTTGAAAAATGGATAGCCAGAGAGGTCATGGCTTTTAGCCACACTAAGTCCCTTGGTGTTCAGCATAAAATGCATTGTTCATTCCTCAACTGGTGAAGAAGTGAATAGACAGGAGACAATTTAAATGGGGGGGGGGGATGCTCTCTTCCACATTGATGGCATTTTTAAACACACAATCGGCTTTCCATTCGGTTCTTAAACTGTGGTAACTCAGGGAGAAATTCTGGGCAGGGTCTTGGCTGGCTGCTCTTGGAAGCAATGATTAGGACAGCCAGCAATGATAGTCAGAGAAAACTCAGTGTCCCAAGAGGTGATGCAAGTGACAGTGAGTACCTGTCCCAGCTGTTATAAGCACATGAACTACCAAAGCTTCTTAGCTGTACATGCAAGTCTGAAACTTGCAAGGGCTTAAGTAGCTCCTGATACTGAAAGAGGACAAAAAAGAACAGAAACCCCTGTGAGATGCCTGAGCACTGGATTTGCCTCTCATCATGCTGCAGCAAGTGCTGCAGTCACTGCTCCTGGGATGATGTTCTTGCAGTAGCTACCACTCCACTGGTGCCTTCTGTCCTCCCCTCGCAGCACCCAGCAGGGCATTCCAGATAATTTGGAATAATGAAAGCAGACATCAGGATAGCTCTGTGGATTGCTCACTTTGCCTAAAATTAAAGCCCCCTTCTGTCTGCCATGCAGCCCTGCTGCTGAGCCTGGGCCGCCACAGCAACATCCTTCTGACTCATCCTCTCTCCCTCATTATGTAGTAAAGTGAACTTTACTTGTAATCCTATTTCTGATCGTCCCAAGATCCAGCAAAATAAAACTGACCCCATTTGCTGTGATCAGTTGACAGCAACTCAGAGAGACATGTGGGAACCTAAGGGCAACAGTTTCTGTCCTCCCTTTAAATAACCTGCAGTTTGATATGTGATGTTGGAAACAACTTCCTATTTCCAAGCATCGCTCTGTGCAAAAGGCCTTTTCATACAACAGCACCAATTATTTCAAGAGTTCATAGTCACAGCTCCTTAACTTGAGTGGGGAAAAAAAAAAAAGAAAACAAACCTCTGTAATCCTGTCCCAGACCTTGTCAACTCCACAGGACATCTGTAGCGTGAGCACCTCTGGCCTTTTGGTGCAAGTATCCCACCACAGCTGTGCACAAGCCCTGAGCAGGTCCAGACATGGAAAGCAATTGAGAGGATGTGGATCCACAGACTGAAATGGAGCCCAAACCACCTGGCACCCTGAGGCTGCTTGCACTTGTAGGGACACTTGAGGAAGCAGGATCTGCATAAAACCAGCTTTACTCCCTCAGCCCAAGCTGCACATGTGCTTGCAAGACTCTTAGGCAGCTGGTTTGCAGGGAAACCGAGTGCCCTGTGTTGGCACAAGGGACAGAAGTGTTACAGGTTCAGGCTCAGGGGTGACTAAACCCAAAGCGTTCACAGCGCAACTGCCTGGGAGGGACAGAGTCTGTACAACAGGGACTCAGTTCTGGTCACTTCAGAAAAGGCTCAGCCAGGAAAACACTCAGTAGAGCTGACTGAAAAATCCTCCTGGCAATTTAAAGAGCACTAATTATTTTTAATATCTGCACTTCAGATTTTCCTGCCATTACTATTATTATTTCTCTCTTTTAACAAGTAGAAAAGGACAGGGAAGAGCTAAGATACTTCCTGATGTATTTTGTTTCCCTTTAGATAAATAAAACTGCAAACATTTGAAGATGATCCTGGTTTTGTTTTCAATACGCTTCCTCTCAGAAACGTATTTACGGGAACACTCAACCAGTTCTCATATTGACACTCAGGGCAGACAGCTTCCGATTTCAAATTAAAGCAGTCAATAGCCAGCACTTCTGAACATGTCTGGGCCTCATCAACCTGTGGGAGATGCTTCTTTCAATCCTATAAATTCATACGCTTCTGTAGACTCTGATATTTTTCCTGGACTACTGATGTCCCTTACAGATATTGTTTTGCCCTGATGCAGAGCTACATCACTAAAAAAACCCAACGGAGTACAGCTTAAGTCACACTGGCAAAACCTTTTTTTATTGATGCTCATTTTGCCTCAGAGCAAACAAGCCAGTAGTAACACAAGCGAGTCCTTGGGACTGATTTCACCTCTGCTACCAGAGTAAGTACAGCTGTAATAGCAAACCCGAATAGCTCTTTTACTACCTGTCATCTAGATGCAAACATTCAACTCCAGGATGTTCTATAGAGCGATTGTTTCCAAGTGGCTTGGCCAAGGTCCACAGAGATATCGGCCAGTAACCAGCTTGTGCAATCCTTGGTCCATCAGCAAAGCTGATCTACTCACAAGAGCAAACAGCCCAAAAATCACACAAGGCAGTGCAGCAGCATACTCTTCCAGTGGAAAAGCTTCCCTTCCTCTTGCTCTCTACTGATGTTAAAAAGAACACTTACCACCATAAAATAGGAGTGCCAGAAGTGAGCCAGCATGCTGGATCTGAAGTGCACAACAAGAGCCTTTCAGCCTGCAGGCTAAGTTGGTAGACCAAGCGTAGTGTTTCTGTTGTTCCATGGCATGTCAAAGGAACAAGTCCATAATTTTTTGACTATTAACAGGTCTCTGACTACAAACCCCCAAGATTATTTTGGTGTGCTACCTGGTTTTGTTCAGTACGATACCAGATTAGTTATATAGCAGGATAAGTTTCTTTGTAAAAGGAATCCTTTTGGGACTGGGGAAAAAACTGAACTCGCTTCAACTTTGGAGTTCCTGAGTGGTTTTTTTAAAAGCCTTTTATAAAACAAATACAGGGGAGGAAAGGTCTTTGGTGCTCATAGGATGTGAAGGTAACTTGCAAAATACAAGGCAAATATAACCTATGCATTAATGTTTACACCAGTTGCCAAAGAGCTTGAAGCAATAACACATGAGCAACTGCCCAGTTCTGCTTCTATAATAAGAATCCACACCAACTATTTCAGGGCTCAACGAAGACCTGTAAAGGGAATAAGGTTATTACTCCAGGCATCTGCAAAATATAGCGTTGTCAACCTCAAATACTGAAAAATGTCCCCTGTCAATTCCACTTCCGAAAAAAAAGACAAAGGACCAGGTAAAAATTACAAAATTGAATGCTTGTGGATATTGTTTTATACCTTCATAATTTCAATTCTTTGATGTACATTTAGGTCAAAGTTTCAGACTTTTATCCACATTCAGAGATGTAAGAAAAAATATTAAAGTAGTCATGTAGCCACTTGGCTTTAAAGGACAGGGAGAAATACATCACTCTCAAGTTCACAGTTAACTCCTGAGAGAGCTGACAAGGTCAGTAACTGAATGTGACCAGCATCTATTTTCTGGTGCTGAGGACAGATGATTCTTTGATTGTGAAATAAGCTGATAGATCACCATCACTTCAGCATGTGCTAAACTGGGCCCAAAAGGTTAAGTCCTACAAGAGGAAGTTGAGGAAATTTTGAATGTGCAGGTGCAATTGCATGGGTCCATTTATTCATCTGCTCTGGTAAAGACTCACCCCTTCAGCCCAATCTACCAAAGCTTAAATCATTACTGTAAGTTATCACCTCTTCTGAATATCAAAGCACCTCATCCTTGTTACCATATATTTATGTTACTGAAAACCAATGACAAATGCATGCTGTGCCAGTAAAGCCAAAAATGCACTCCTGATAACTAACACAGGAACAAATACAAACGGCACAACACAAAAGAGGGCCACGCCACTAGTCTGTGCCCATAAGAGGATGCAGAAAAGCAGCCCAGTTCCAAGCCTACTTCAATGAGAGGAAAAAATCAAGGCTGTTAAAATACAGATTGTACCTCTTGGTCCTTCAGGCCAAGAGAATGAATGCCAGAATGAAGCAGCAAAGGCAAAAATGTCAGCAATGAGAGCCATATTACAGCCCTGCTTTTAAGGACAAGCTTTGATCCTGTGCTGGGTATGGGGAGATGAGAGGGCAGTGTGGTGTTCTCGTTTCTGAGGCATGACACGCTGTAAGCCTCCTTTGCTCTGGATTTGTGTCAAGCACAACCCACTGTCATGCTCAGGACAAGGAACAGAACCATACAAGTTTCCCACTATCCTTCCCCAATCTGCCCTTGTCCTCAGAGAGACTCCTGAATCCATAACCATAAGCAAAGTCAGGACAGTCCTATTGGCTCCGCTGCAACATTTCCCTCAAGTCAGAGCCTGTTTAATTTCCTTCACAATAGCATAATATACATTTCTGCCCCTAGTTACTGTGAAGTGCAGGGAAGGGAGGGGCAGGAAGAGCAAGTCTTCATACTTCAATGCTCCGAGCAGTGTTCCTCACTGCGCAGCCCTTCTGTGGCATCAGATGTTCATTAAGTCGAGAGTGTTGACTGTGCTCTCTAGGTTGTTAATAAAGTGTGCTGTGTGGAGCTATGGAGTCCTGCTCCAGGCACAACACAGACTACAAGCTCATCCTTATTGAATTCAGTCCCCACTGTACTTACATTTTGTTCGCACAAGGACTTCCACCATTTCAGAGAACAAAACTTGCGTAGCATTATATCTCATTGTGACGGTCTTTTTGTTCTCCTGAGTTAGCCAAGTTCAAGCTGGACAAACTTGAGAGACAATCTATCTGATTGCAAACCATTGTATGTGCTCCAGTGGAACAGCTCCCAGTGGAGAAATTTTAGCTGCAGTTCAACTGCCTGTTGAAATTTTGCCTTGATTTTATGGCCAAAAAGATGAAGGAGCCAAGCTTTTCTATTTTTCCACAGAGGCTTCTTACCACTGGGATTATTTTCATCATTACAACAATAACAGCAGTGTAGTAAAGAACCTTGAGTCTTACCAAAAGCTGGTTTGGACTAATCATCTTTCAGCCACTGGGGAGAGGTTTGGTGCAGAAAGCCTGTGTTTCTGTCCCTGTCCTGTGCATTCCTCCTGCCCAGCCTTTGCAGAATACCTTGAAGAGGAGCTGGCTAATGGCTGGACTCTTGATCCTCCTGCAGAGCTTGTCCTGCCTACCCCCTCCTCCCACCACCACACCAAGCTTGGAGCCATGCGGGGCTTTGTTGGATCTTGTCAGGCTCCTTGCACCAACACTATGCTCACAGCAAGAGCTGACTTTTGCCTCAAATACCAGCTCTAACTAAAAAGGAAAGTAAGAAGTATATTACCCTGCTGTTTCACAGGGAACCAAAGTTAGCACAACATATCATCTCAAGATGAAGTGTTTGCTACCATGGGGTCCATCCATCTTCTCTGGGAGGAGTAATTTTTGCCAGTCTTACTTGTGTTGGTAAAGGGGCAGCAAGGAGTCTTTTATCTGAAAGCACGTTTCCCCAGAGATCAAAAGTATATTCTTTAGTTTTCAAATCTTCCCTCTTTACCCTCACAGTTCCCATATATGGGAAAAAAATTGCAAAACGTTAGTGAGAGTATATATAAATCACACCAACCACTGATCCTCTTATCCAGTAACCATAACACATCATACATTGAAAGTTGTTCTCTGAGAGAATAAAATAAATTACATTTCGCTTGCCAGCATACTGAACCTTATGTTGGTTATTGTAAATTACTGAAAGCACAAAGGTATAGTCTTTGCGCGCTCTTCTTCGACCATGGAATGTGAACATCAAAGAAGGCAGTTATCAGAAACTGCCCTTTCTCTGCCTCTGCCTTTGACAATAGGCTGATCTTCTCCCATCCGTTATCGAGTTAAAAGAAACAGAATTGGACAGACAATTTGAAAAAAACACTTGCTACCAAAGAAAATAAATTATCCTTGTTATAAATATCACCATAACTAAATAGTTTGGCATTAAAATAATTAATTATAGGCTAAGAGCAAATAAAAAAAAAATGATACATTCCCTATAAAAGTTTTTTTAATATTAATGTTTTTGAAATTTTTATCACCTCCGCAGCTGATCAAAAGAATCAGTACTACCATCAAAATTCCATTTTTAAGCAGTAAAAGATTATCATTTTGCATGTGAGAACATTAGTCAGTGTGAAATCATCCTACTTCGTGTCAAATTTTTTGTTGGCCTGTTTTTTATCAGAGTTGAGGCAAGCTTGGCTCCTACTCTAAAGGAGGGGTAAGGGACACCAAGTCACCGAGTTGCTGTCAACTGCACTTTTTGCATTTTTCACTGCAAAAAACATGACAATCTGTCTCTTTCTCCCCAAGAAAAAAGTATTGTGAACATCACCACCACGTGTGTTTGTCCCATTCAGACTCACAGATCTATTTTAATTCCAAGGATGTCATAAAAGCCACTCGCCATTGTACCCTGCCCCTAGGTCTAGGCCAATCTCAGAAATTATGATAGAGCCCTGTACAAATTATCCTCAGGTGAGAAAGTAAAGGAACATGAAGTTACTATTTTTCATCATAACAGGGCAGATGAGAGCTGCAATTTTTTTGCTTTAAACTAGTTTTTCCTGAGTAGCTGTACTTTTCCATGCAGGTCTCTTCATCTTTTCCTGACAGATCAGTTAGATTCAGTGCTAGCTGAGACTCTACATCATGTTAAACTTTACCTTCTTTCAAGCAACATGTATGACTCATCAGCTCCATAATTACAACAAATAAGCCAAATTTCTCATCTGTGTCACTGTAGGTAGAGACTGCTTAAAATCTGTGCCTACAGATGCTGCTTCAAATGTGCTACAGAAATTACAAGAACAAGGAGCTGGAAGCCATCCTGACCTCGCAGTACAGAGCAGGAGTGGCTCCTGCTCTCCCCGTGCTCTAACCACAGAAGGGAGAGATGGGAAAGTCATTTAAATAGCAAAAGAAAGTCTCCCTCTCCTTGTCAAGAAAGGCATTTTAATTTTGTTTCTCAGTTTTAACACACATCAAAATGGCTTTGTTTTATAAGTGCTCTGGAGCCTGAGGCACACATTTGTATTACAGTTGGGTGCTTTTATTGCATATTGTATTTTTAATTGTTCCTTAGAAGATTGAGCATTTTTTCCACTGACAAATCTAATGCATTATTATTATTTCTGATTCCATAATTATTTGGATCACTGTAGCGCTTGTCAGCCACATGACTTGTGTGTATCTTTCTTTTTCCTCCTCTCTCAAAGGATTCTGTTGTTTGGATTATGCAATGATTTTGTTAATACCAGGACAGATGGCCACAATGAAAACACACAGGGTGCTCTCTCTGATAGATACTTGCCAATATCAACAGGAAAGAACAGAATTAAGTTCATGAACTTTAGAGAGAAAGCACAAGCTTGTTCCTTGAGCAGAGAACAGCATAATGCTTTCATGTACACAGTAACAGCTGATGACAATCTATAGATATGCAGGTTGCAAGACTAGAATAATCCAAAATGGGGCCTGAAGTAACCTTTAGAGGGCTGCAAATAGCCTGTCTGCCGTAGATGGCACAAGGTGAGATTTGGAGAGGATACAGTAAGGACCCAGTGCTTTGCTATCCCAGACACCCAAGAGGTTTCCTGACATCAAACCTAAATCACCTGCTGCCTGCTGCGATTTAAGCCCATCATATCTCACCCTGCCTGTTATTCATTCACCCCCTTTTTCAGCAGTTTGGGAATCTGTTCCTGTCACCTCTAAAATAGGACAAACCAAACACCTAGCAATTTAGCCTCCTGCCCCCACAGCAACACTACATCAATGCTTATTCAATAACTTCTGCACTGAGGCTATAACTTCTGGGGGAGCTCCAAAGCACACAGCTATTCGTGCATGCCACACAGTACGGAGCTAATCCACATTTCAGCTTGAAGGTTTGCAGGTTTGGCTGCTAAACTCACCAGACTCCAGTTACCAAAAGGAAGTCTAACACATCTGGAAAATTTCCATCCTCCTGATACTGCCGGTTTCCCATGATGTCACTGTTTGTTCTCAACCAAGAGAGAGGCTCTTAGATGTCACTAAGTAACATCAGGAAATCCAGTTCCATCCTCGCAGAAGGAAATTGTGGCGCAAAAGGTCACTAAAGAACAGGAAGATTTAGTAACAGAACCACCACCACCCCCCGGCCAAGTTTAAAATGTGTCTTTTTCAAAGCCTGTAAAAAAAAATGGAAAAGCTATAAACTGAGGTTCCCATTTCCAGCAAAAATATTACATCAAATTGTGCACTGCTAATGTGAAAAAAACCAAATGCACGTTGAACATAAAAATATAACCTTTGCTTTGTTAAAAGTGTGGTCGCTGACATAGTCCATACCTGGTAAAAGTTTGTCAGAGTTAGGTAAATCCAGATTTCCCAAAATAATTAACCAGAGCAAGGTGTAAGAAAAGAATTGTGCATCATCACCAGAGGAGAGCTCTGCGTTTCTTTAAACCAAGTGACAAAGACCAGATCCTGCTCAGGCCAATATTCATCATCTTTGCAATCAAAATGCAGATGCATACACTAAGCAGACTTTCTACCAAAGCTTACACCTATATATTCTGTGAACCTAAGTCTTGAGATGAAACATGATATTTCCAATACTGTAGAAGTGTCCATATAGATTTATTTGGTATTAAACTTAGTGGTCACACGCCCTCACAAGCACACTATGATACAATATTTACTAATATGATTGTATATTTTCAAGCAGAAATGGGCAATACAGGTTTTAATCTCATGGAAGTAAAACATCATTGCATAAATTCCTGCTACTAGTCATTTGGAGAGCTATCTTTGTGCTGAAACACAAATCTTAAAGGTATTTCTTTTACTTTCTAGCAGTTAAATGCAAAAAGTATTCATACTGAGGAGACTCTTCCTCAATTTCTGTATGAACTGGATCAGAATTTACATACACAGTTTTTGCAACTGCAGTTCAAGAAAAAAAAGCTTCTGCTGTAAATAACAAAAGGCAAGTGGAATGGTACCTGTGGAATGGTGGGATTCAAAACAAGAACGTTGATACAAACACGAGCATACTTGCCCTGTGCACAAATGCCTCCAAACCATGGAAACAAACCATTTTTAAACTCAGAAAAGGAAGTATTTATGTGGTCGTTCAAGCAGCCCATATTAACTAATGTCAGCTCTACATGAAGCTGGTCTTCTACTGAAGGAGTATAAACCACTAGCTTTCACTATCCAGAAGTAGGGTAGATTTTGGAAAGCAAGTATTGGCCAAATCCAGAGACCAGCCTCTGGTTAAGATAAATGCAAATGTCACAGTCGATCACAACCTTTCCTCCAAGAAAACAGGAACATTTTGACTGTTTCTGCCCAGGCCTGAGAGAAGAAACAGAGCTGCAAATAAACTCTTACAATATACATATGCATTAGTCCAAGAAAATATTGATAAATAGTTCAGAATCTATTCAGGTAGTCAAAAAAATGATATATTGGAAATAAGTAAGGAAAATGTATCTTAGAGTTATGGCAGACTTAAAGAACTGTGAAAAATCTAAGACTTCATTTTTTTAGCTATGGAGCCAGCCATCCTGCAGTGACATCCCTCCAGGTCAGTGGCTCTGGGCTACAGTCATCCCATGGAGCCTTGTGCTGCTGAACACTGGGACAGTCACTGCAGAAAAGGGTGCTCCTCATTTCAGTTCTTTCCTCCAGGGTCACTCGCTCCCTGTACTTACACACATAGAAACAGACCTGGAGAGCAGGTCCGTCACCAGCCATCCTCACATGGTACCAGAACAGGAGAGCAGCAGTGATGGTCCCCAAGAAACCAAAGTGTTCTGGGGAGATTTACTGAAAAAATAATAAAATAAAAAAAAATAAAATAGGTCAGACTCAACACACCAGACTTGGACAGCTCTGGAGCAGAAACATAGCCTGTGTTTATCTCAGCAGACATCTTTCAGTACAGGACTATAGCTAATACTAGGGCAAATAAATACAGAGAAAAGCAAAGTTCTGAATTTATATAGTATGTTCTCAGGAGAGCTCAGGCAACTGAGAACATAGGATCTGAAATACTCATACAGTGATGCTTTATTGCTGACCAGGAATATTTTTTCCCCATGTTGACATTTTAAAAAAGATTTTTTTTTTGTTATATTCATTCCCATACTAACCCAAATGAAATGTCATAAAATAAAACCAGAATCCTTAGAGAAACTAATTCTAGTTCCTTATGTCAGTCTTTGTATTGCTTTATTCACATATTCCAGTTGTCATTCCACTATTTGATCATTTTTCATTAAAAATGGTTTTGACGAATGCACGTTTTGTAATGAAGGAAAGTTGCAAAAAAGAACCCAGTGCTATTTTTATTCATACTGGTTCTGTGCAATATCAAGTAAAACAGAAGAATGACATCAGCTGAATTTACTTTCTCTATTTAACTTTCCCTAATAAATGGCCATCTGACAGAAGTTTTGCTTTACCTTAGAGTTCTTTAATGGAAGCACATGAAAAATTAATATGACTGTTAGTGGTACCTTCCCTAAATAGACCACTTCATCATAGCTGTTGGAGGCTGAGAGTATCTCACTCATTTCATTTGCATGAGCAACTGCAAAGATTTCAATCATATACATGAATGTACCAATAACAATTTACCACATGCCTACGACACCATTGCTGGTAACAGAAGTGCATTTAATTTTCCAGCTCAAATTGAAGTGTTTTCTCCCCCAAAATCTATAAAGTAAACCTTCCCATTATAGTACTTGGTAGCCCTGGGTCTCCTCTCCCTTCAGCAAGTTATATGTGGCGAAATGAAGATGCATTTCCCACGTAAATTAAAATTGTTCTTATGATTGCAATATTTGTATCCCCAAGAGAAGACGAGTGTTTGAGGTGGGTGGATAAACAAATATTCTAATCACATTCTTTTGAAAGCTGAAATTTTATTTCAACATCAGTTACATTTTTTTTCCTTTAATTTCTGCGTTTGGTTCAGTGGGAACTATAAAAAAACGTAACAAAAACATTTCCTTGTAGCTGACTGTTTTTCGATCTGTGATGACTTATTTGCATGTTTATTTTCCTTGTTATAATGATTGGTTTATTATATTTTTCTTTTTTGTTACTGTTTTCACAGTGCATTTCAGGGAATGGTGTTCACTTGATTTCTAGCTGATGAGTGATTAACCCAGGGGGAGTCTATGTGCAAATCCTACAAGCCAACTGGGTTACATTCACTCATGTTTCTTGTCCCACTGGCTGTATTTTTACCACGCTTCCAGTGTGGGTTCCAACTATGCATCTAGGAACAGCAGCAGTGCAGAAGACGGTTTAAGATTCATTTGCTTCTGCATACTGGCCCAAGACCATGCTGATACAACACAGACCACACTTTACAGCTGCTTTGGACATACTGAGTCTGGATATGGCCCCACATCCTCCTCGTGAATCTGCCACTCTCTCATCTTTATCAGGCCAGTGGAGGACAGACAAGTTGACTTTCCAGAAGATACAAAACCTGTATGTAAGCACGGACTGTGGGAAAGGCAAGAAATCTAATTGTGGGCTGTGTCATGTGGTCGACAAGCTAAAGGCATTGTCAGGCCAGCTGTGTGGTGAAAAGACCACCTGTAAGACAACCTCCGACTTTCTGGCTCAGCCTCCCCCAAAGTCAGTTAAGCATTTTTATGAACGTCAGGGAAACTAAATGCAAAGAGTTTACACAAGAAATTAGCAAAGTGTAGGAAGAAATCTCAAAGCAACATCAACACGCATCTATTCTACTGGCTGCATTTATAGGAAGAAAGCGTGAAATGTACTTACAATTTAATTTAGGAACTTTAAAGTCATCAAAACAGCAGCTCTGTAATTGGCTTCCTGTGCAATGTAACTGTTTCAAATGTTGCCTGTTTTACATGGGCACACTGTCACTTCCTGCAGCGGCATGTTAACAGAACTTTTAGTGCCAGCAGGAGCAATCTCTGTAGGCCTTTAATATGATCATATTCACTTATTGGATTTATGGCCTAACCATGCAATTGCTTTGTTTCTTTACAAAAAGCCATTATGTTGTGCCATCCCACAACCCACAAAGATTTGATGCCTTTATAATCTTTCCTCCTTTAAGCCAACGATAGAAAAAACACCAGAGGACTTGAGTGGAGTCAGGCCATGGATCTAAACTGGAGAGAAGTCAGCAAAGGGAGAGGTGTAAAGGAACAGCAGGACACAGAAGGGTCTAGTGACTCTACTGTTATTTTTCTGTAGACTAATCACAGAAGCCTGCCTAGCTGGTCAGTGACATCTACACCCGACAGAGCAGAAGAGAGCCCAAGGAGACTAAATCGTTATATTTCATGAAACTAGGTAACTGGTGAAAAATAGAAACCCCCAGCAGTACCCCAAGAGCAACACAAGCACAGCCTTCTCTTGGGCTTCAAAGGACCTACACCCATGACACTGTCCTGCTCAAAGTCTCCCAGGAAAGTCTCCAGTTTAGCCCTTAAACAGGAACTATGTTTTAAGAACAAATCTCTAAGAGGGCTTGAGCTTCTGTAGAGACTGAGAGTAACGTCAAGCAGGAAAGAAAGATTTATAGGGTCGTGAATTGAAGAATTTCTGAAGTAACGGCTGCAAGGAGCAGAGGAATGCCAGCAGAAGAGCAGCAGACTAAGAACAGGAAGACTAAGGACACAAGAGCTAGACTACAGAAATGAACCCAGATGGAGGCACCCAAATCATCACACACAAACACACAATATAAGAGCAAGTAATTCTAGGGTGACAGTTCACTCTGCATATTTACATTTATATTCACTCTGTATTCACAGAGCTCTTTGAAATACAGAAGTAAACTTCTGGGAGGCTTAAAGGGATTTAACCATCAAGCTAAAACAAACAAAACACTCCTGTCTGAGGAGAAGCAGTTGATAAGTCTAATTACAAGAAATGTTTAAACTAGTTGTTACAAGGAAAAATATCCATCCCACCTTTTTTTGAGTATATAAGAGCATTGCTGCCTCTCTAGTTGATGTCCTACTTCAGTTCTTGTCCTGTGGGGCTTGGTGTTCCAGCGGTAGAGAAAAAGAAACATTTGACAGATGGAAACACAACATGGAGAGATGGGGAGAAACAATTCAGAAGTCTGTTTCTGTTAATTCAGTCTGTCCCTTCCACTCCAGTCTCTTTCTTTATGCTCTTGCTCCTGGGAATTTTTAGCTGAATAAGAGACTAGAGAGATAAAGGCTTCAAGAAGGCGAAGACGAACCTTTTAGTGAAAATATGGAATTTCTGCTTTGAAACACACAGGAGTGCTCAACATCAAACAACCAGACTACACGGACTTATATTACAAATATTACTACATCACTGTATTACCAATATTCCAAAAACCTCCTCCTCACTTCCACTATTACCTCTGCCCTCCATGCTTCCAACATGGGGGTGTGAAAAAAAATTGGCAATGCTCAACATATTCCTGGTTCAGAAAAGATACAGTAGAGCCTGAACTCAGACATTCCCTACTCAATGTTTTTGCACCTCACGAGTTAGCAATTACCTGTGATTTTAGATGATCCACTAAGCAAAACCACAAGAGCTAATCTTTTGAGATTCATCCATTCAATACAATGGATTCTTTACATAAGAAAGTTGAAGAGAGAGCAGAGTAGGGGGGAAAAAAAAGGCAGAACCAAAAGAATCATAATCTGACCACAGGTCTAAGTCTTTTACTTCTGTGAACAGATTTTCCAGCACTGCTCACCTAAAATACATCTAGTCTCTACCAGACAGAAGGAGGACTTCCATTTTTCAAAACAGTGCCTAGAAGTATGAAGAAAAAAAAGATAGTGGTGCTTAGAAGTGTGAAAAAAACAAAATTAGTGGCCATGTCACACATGAAGCTGATGGGAACTTTACATTCAGAAATATAGGCAGGTTCCAAGGACACAGCCAGATTTCATTTCCCCTGCCAAAATTTGAGGTGCTCTTTTGTAAAAAAAAAAAAAAAAAAAAAACACCTCCCACGCACATTGCTCTTGCTGCTCACCCTGTGCTCCTCCGAATCCCAGTTATGCGCAGGCAGACCTTGCACAGTCACTGTGTTCTGGACACATTTGAAAGCTTCAGTAATTAAAAGACCTTTGACATCTTTCACAATAGCTTTCTCACATCCCCTTTTGGGGGAGTGAAATTTTCAATTTTTAAGACACATCATTATCTACCCACCACTGATCCAGAGGTCACTTAATTAATTCTATTTCAACACAACAGATTGTGCATATTGGCATAATCTGATTATTCTTCCCACATGTTTTAAAGATGTGTTTTCTCTGGTACTGAAATACGTCATTGTTTCAGTTGAAATAGAGTTAATGCTTTTAATAGCAGATAGTGTAGCGCTACATTTCAGATTTGGGATGAGAAATAATTTTCATGGTGCATTGGTGGGTTTGGTTGTTGCTAAGCAGTCAAGGCCTTTCCTACTCCTCACACCTTCGCAAGTAGTCTGGGAGTGCCCAAGAAGCTGAGAGGACAGCCAGGACAGCTGACCCCAACTGACCAAAGGTACATTCCATGCCATGTGACGTTGTGCTTAGTATATAAAGGTGGAGGAAGAAGGAGGAAGGAAGGGACATGTGGAGTGATGACATTTTTCTTCCCAAGTAACTGGTATGAGTGATGGAGCCCTGCTGCCCTGGAGATGGCTGAACACCTGCCTGGCAATGGGAAGCAGTGAGTTAATTCCTTATTTTGCTTTGCTTGCATGCACAGTTTTTGCTTTAGCTGTTAAACTGTCTTTGTCTCAAACTCATGAGAGTTTTTGGCTGCTTTCTTCCTTCCCTTTCTCCTGACCCTCCAGGGGGGGAGCTGCAAGGGAGGAGGACAGGGGAGCAAGTGCTGCATGGTTCTAGTTGATGACTGGGATTAAACCACAGCAAGACATCATAGACAAGTGGCACATCCACAACTGAAGAAAGGAGATGGTGCACAAAGCCAAAGGAGAGTAACATTCAAACTGACCTAATACTAACTCTCTTTTAAGGCATGCATTCAGAATGTGTGCTCTTATTGTTTACTAATCCCACCTCCATTTGCGATCTGTTTCAAAAGCTCTAAAAGTAAAGAAATACACTAAGTTCACATTTGGTCAGACAGAGAGTAAGAACATATGATATTATTTTCTCCTCAAAATGGAAACACTAGAAATGAATGTGACAGGCCATCAAAACATTTTTGATAAAATATTTTTCATTAAATAAAATCTTATTTAATGACATTTTGAGTTTAGTTAGGGTAGGTATCTGGGGTCTCAAGTGAAGTCACAAAGATCCCAAATGGAAAAAAGAAAAAAAAAAAAAAAACAAACAAGTAAGAAGTCTGACCTTGGGAATCTGAAAATGAATGTTTCAACAGCTTTACTTCACAGACAGTGAAAGGTTTGATCATGTTCCAGATGGGAATTTCAAAACCTTAAAGGCTGTTGCAAGACAGAATTTCTTGTTCCTCAGCCAGCTCTTGTTAGCATAATCATAATAATCATAATCAGAGATTTATGTATTGTCTTTTATCCCCATAGAACTTAAAGCAGTTTGCAAGTGATTGTGATCATAAAAAGTATGTACAAAACAATCAGGCTCACGCTCCTCAGTGAGCAAGAGGTTAGTCTGCACTGAAGTATGACAGCTGGCGAAGAAAGAACAGAGTTATGCTTTAAGAATAAGCGTCAGGAAAATATAGCAACTAATTGAAGAGCAGAAGGGATTTAAGTAGGCAATTTATAATTATTATAACTGAATTTGGCTAGAAGATGAAAGCAAACAAACGAGCAGCCTTGACTAAGAGGATGTGTGAAAACCTGTGCATCATCTGCTGTCTCAAAAACTCCTTCCAGCTGCATTTGCCCCTGTAACCCCACAGTTCTAGTTGCTAAGATAGGTACCATGTGTCTGTGTCTGGTTCCACCCAGTACAGGAAAACCCAAGTCAGAGAGTTTGCGCACACAGTTCCTTGCCTGGAGAAGTTTCAACTTCACCATAAACAGCTTCGAGACCATCAGAATGGAAGTGGAATGTCACAGTAGCTGTTTCCACATCTCTCCATTACATTATACTGGTTTTGTGTTTTGTTTTGGGTTGTTGTTTGTTCATTTTTTAATTGTAAATAGCAATGTATTCCATTCTCTATAAAACATTTGAGACACAGTTGTCACGCATGTAAAGTCAAACAGCAAAGAAGATGAAGTCAGTTGACACGATTCCAAATAGGGAGAAAAGGCATTTATTGTTCATACAGCTTTAGGGGATCTACATGCCAATCATATCATTTGGGGCTTAAATTCATGGAATACTCCTGTGAGAGAGTATTACATTTTAAATATTATTGTGTCAAAGAGCAAAGCAGAGAGAGCTCTGCCAAGGAAGAAATTTCCAAGAACTTGCAGAGAGAGACAGGCTTCAACTGAACCAACAGCTTCTGAAGTAGAGCTTCTGCTCAGAGAAAAACAACTACCTCTGTCAAGAGCAAAGACAAGAAACTTGTGAAGTACTACACAGAAGCTTATGCAAGGGCAAAGTACTGCAAAGGTGATTGAGAACTTTGCCATTGTCATGAGATAGATTATGATTGTGGGAGGTCATTATCACCGCAGTGAATGCTTGTGCACTGGAGGGAAAAGAGAAAAAAAATAATAGTGTAAAGAATTTCAGGATTGATGAATGACCCTTTGTATCTTCTGAATCTGTTTGAATTTTTTGGAAAGAAAACTTTTTTTTTTCTTTTTAGAAAAATGATTTATAATTGGAGTCATTTCACATCAGTTTTAGTTGCATGTATGAAGGCACCTGCAAGCCAACAAGTAAAAGCTACTAAGAAAGCCTAATCGCATTTACATTCTAGCCTCTTTTTGTTGCTATACCAGAATAAAGTGGATAAACCAGTTAGAGTTGACCACCTCTTCAGTGTCGTCAACCAAAAGGGAATTTTATAGGAGATTTAAATGCTTCTCAAATGGTTGAATGAGCCAGAGTCACTACAGAGACAAAAATCCCTTCTTGCTCCCTTTATCAGGGCCTCTCAGGGGCTTTTTGGCAGCAACTGAGGCCTGAACCCCTAAAAGTTCAGAGGCTATGTCTGCTGTATCCCTTGCTGTGCACGGTCTGGATACAAAAGGAAGTCAGCCTGTCATATTTTTGTTTCAGCCTACTTAGTTCAAACTTAGCCAGAAAAGTATAATCTAACTCACTCTAAACCTTATGCTAGAATAAGCCACACATCTGAAATGCAGCAAAAAAGAAACCGTTCAAGCAAAGCTCGGTACTGACATCACTGGTCAATCTCTGAACCCAGGCAGGTTCAGTAGATGCAAACCCCAATTAATGATAGGGAAAGATTTAGAAATGGAAAAGCAACTTCAGTCAAAACCACGTCTACTCCAGGTAAGAGTTTCATATCTTGTCTGTTGAGAAATTTCCACATAAGGGTTCCCAGGCAAGAAGGGAGAAGAGAGAATAGCAAATGGTCTTAAAAGTTCCTGATGCAACTCAAAGGAGAGGGAAAAATGGAAAGCAGACCCAAAGCACAATTAAAAAATGCTGCTTCTTTTTTTAACAAAAGGCTTCTCAGAGAATGGAGCACAAATGTGGCTCTGTTCATAAAGCAACACAGTATCCTCCCGCACTGTATTCTCACAGAAGACTGGGAAGTTCCCAACTGCATTGTGGAGGCTGCCTAGTGTTTCTCATTAGGCTCTTAAGAAGTCTTTGCTGGTGAAATCCCCAAGGAAAAATTACTAAGGCTGGTTTTGGGTAGACAGAGAAATCGAGTTCTGAACAGATATTTCAGTGTTGTGTTACCAGATCTCCTTGACTACAGTACATTGTACACCCTGTAACGTTCACCAAACTTGTTCCATACATCTTAGCAAAGATCTGCTAGCAAAAGAAGGTTTTGTGTCACTAAGGAGCTGACGATTGCCAGACTCTTATGCAACCTAGTTTGTGATGGAGCTGGATTTAATGCTGCCAGACTTAATGCTGCTTAACCGTTTTCACTTGTTTTGTCTTCTAAAACACATTACCTTTTCTACTCACACCTGAAAAAGATCTTCTCTCTGTGTCCTTTCTATAACTCCTGCGGCACTGTTTTCCCACACACTTCTCTACACAAGAGTGGGATTTCTTTCTCAGATGAGAAAGCTGTGGGCTTCCAGCTGGCCTCACACACGAGCTCAAACCCACAGACACACAGCAATACAAATAAACACCTAGGGTCCCACAGCACACGGACTCAAGGCTTCATAGTTTCCAGGGCTCTACTGTTGAACCTGACAAAGCTAAGACAGCACTTGACCGATTTCTGAGGGTTTATTCAAGTCTCGTTAATTCTTCCTACAAGTTGTGTGAATGAATGAGTTTCTATTGTGTACTTTGCCAATGGAAAGATCAGTAATCCAGGCACTGCTAGGGCTCCCTCTGAAGCAGTTCTAAAGATCATTTGGTTTTCTTTTTCAGCTAGTAGGTATTAGAGAAAGCTATACAGTAAATTTTGGGAACTGAAGAATCTTCCCCCTTCCCCTCAGGAATGGGCATCAAAACAAGCCCTCTCCCTTTGCTTCATTTATAGAGAACTTGCACCAAAATTCAAACCCCTACTGAGTCAGGAGAAAGCTTGAAACTTCGGGTGTGGAAAGAAAATAGAACAAGACAGACACTTAAAGGAAGTCCTATTATACAAATCCTCGGGATGAACTATATGACAGACAGACCACATTCCTTTTTTAGTTGTGCACATGAGCATGGCTCCCATTTAATTTCTTTTTCAGTACTAACTACTGGATATTTGGCTGCAAGAGATTAGCTGTTTGTTCCTACCAGCAGAGTTATGTAGAGGAGGCACACAGCTATTAACCAAGGCTGTGAGTCAACAACAACAGTGAGATACTTACCCCAGTTGTCCGTCCTATAGGAACAAGAATGGGTAAGTGAAGGCTTCTATTCATGCACATAAGCAATTTTACTACAGACTGTCCTAATCTCTCACACAGCCAACTCTGCAAAACAACACTGTGTATTTCAATCCAGAGTAAATGATAGAACGACTGATAGGAGAAATGCCAGTTTAATGTGCAAATGATTCATCATTAAATCAAAGCTCTGGAGGTCAAGAATGACCAGAATCAACTGTTTCCATTCACCAAGTCAAATGACTTGTCCTAGTTCCAGCTCAGCAGAGCTGTTTAATACTTCATCTGGTTCTAGAGAGAATGGCCTTCAATCAGGTACATGTCTTCATCACAAAGTCACTGAAAAATGCTACACAAACTTACCTATAACCATGGTCAAACAGCACAACTCCTATAGTTTAGTAACTTCAGGGAGGAACCTGTGTTGTGATTAAACTTTCATTCTAAGTCTATAAAAGAGGAAAGCGCTACCAAACTCCAGACACTCCTGGAGGGGGTTTGGAAGAGATGCGAGTCCTCAAATGACACTGTGAATCTAAAGGGCAGAAGCAGAGGAAGAAAAAAGGACATACAGGACAAATAAACAGTAGAGTTATGAAAGTCTAGCAGCAGCTCAGATGGCAGAAAACTTTTAGAAGATGATGGCAACTCTGAACTCATTGGGAGAAAAATAAGAGAGACCTAAGGAAAATGGCATACAGTTAAGCAGCAAGAGGTGGTGTGAGATGAGACATCCAACTTACAGATTCTGTGCTCACTCTGTTACTATCAACCAGCCAAAGCTAGTCCTGCTAAGAAATGCCAGGCACTCAAGGGAATACCTCAAAGTCTTTTACCGTAGCAGTAGGGACTGGCCGTTTGCCAGCATTTGTTCCTTAATGCAAAGGGTTTGAAGTTTCACCTTCCTCCACCACCACCCCATTTTTTTTTCATTGCCTCCAAGATGGGAACAGATTCCCAGAAGTCAGTGAAATGTTTCACTTATTCAGGAATTCAGACCTTCTCCTTTAGCATTTGCAGTCCCACACATATCCCTGAGTCACTGAAGCCCAGCTCCAGAGCTCTGCCTCCCTTACGGCACATGGTCCCAGCTCCTGCTGATGCACCTCGAGTCCCTTAGGTGTGAGCTGTTCTGGCACAGTCAGCCCAACAAAGGCAATTGGCATAATGGGACACGAAGGCCTTCACCTACAATTCATACACAGCCCATCACAATGACATTTCTGACTTGACGCTTACTTGTCTTCAGATTAGTTTTTCCAGTTTTGCTACTCAATGTGGGGTGAGGGCAACTGTGAATTTGGCTTTTCTTTCATTTGAGATGTTGTAGATGGGATTTTCTAAATAAATGAGGGTCATCTTCAAAAATAAAAAAATAGTAGTACACCCCCCAGTCTAATTTTGATTTCAAGACTTCCTTCAGAGTGTTTTTTACATAGGTTAGATGATGCATCATTACGTTTTGTTTGGACAAGTTTCCTATCCTTGCAATAATGAAGAACTATGCACCAAACTAAGTGGTCTTCCCTGTGGAAGTGTTAACACCCGGACAGTTTCACCCTGATCATCTGATTTTCTTTCTGTTTTCCAATGTACCAGCACCTTGTGAAAAGTACACAGGAATCTGCCCTCTTGCCAGTACTGAGTGGATCATAACCACCCTTGACAAATAAAGCAGGCTAACGTTAGGCACATAAACACAAACTTGCAGTGAAGGAGTTTACTTGCATGTTACACAAGAATAAACCACAAACAGAAGAGAATACATGGAAGTGACAATTACTCTATAAAAGCTTAAAAAGGTTTTGGGCTGAGTTCAGTAGTGCAGTTCTCATGCGAACGTCTTATTTTGCAAAAATGTCCTTATTTTCATTTGCTATAACCCATGAACTTCTCACTATATTTTTTTATTTAAACTAGAAACAATTATGTGATTTTTTTTTTTTTTTTTTTACAACTGTGGAAGATTTAGATGACTGTTCTACATCTGCCCTCTCTATGGCTGGATAAATAGTTTTCCATCTTTGCAGGATTTTTATTTTTTTCCTGCTTATATAAAGACCTCTCCACAGTTGAAACAGCACAAATGTATTGATCTTCTGCAAGATTACATATTTCAAGACATATTTTTAAAAAAAACCCCTATTTTTGTAAGAACTTATCAAAATTATTAACCTATTATCAGACTGGTTTTTTTCCTCTACAGCTAAAAGTGAATACACTGAATACAGTATGTGTATGTGCAAGGCTTCAGTATTGGTTTTCCATACCAACTAAATTAGAACAGATGAAAGCCTTGGTCCTATGATGAGGCAATTAAGGGAGTCTAGTTGAATCATAGTTGATCTTTACCTTGAAGATTCAGGTGAGTAATTAGTTTTTATGAATTCCCTGATTACTGAGCTTCCCAAGGTACAGATCAGCATCCCGGATTATTTATCAGTAACAGCAGAAGCACAGGAGAAAATCATCCACTTCTGCTCTAGCTGAACCTGCTTTGGCAAAGGGAGTTGGACTAGATGATCTCCAAAGACCCCTTCCAACCCCTACTATTCTGTAGTTCTGTTAATACTGCATGGGCAAAAGCTCTGTCCTCTGGCTATGTCACAGGGATGACAGATTCACCAGTGCCTCCATTAGGAGCCTAACTCTCTTTAGTTAATGGGGAGAGACAGACAGCTTCAGCTGGGCTGGGTGATGCAGACCTGAGTCACACTCTGGAGCCGCTTGCTCTCTCTCCATTCTGAGTATCTGGGACCTAGGAATCTACACTCCAAATTTTGGCACCTCCTTTAAGCCAACTGTCAGAGTTCTCCTTCCCCGTATGCAGAGACACTCAAATGAACTTGTTTAGAGACAGCTCAGACACAGTTTCACTGCAACTCTGTGGGTACAGAACTCTGTCCTGTCTAATTTGCTTTGCATTATACAGACCCCAAAGATAACTGGGAAAAAAGAAAAAAAAAAAAGAAAGAAAGTCCAAGATTTTTAACTCTTTCTATCTTTCTACTAACGAACCATATACGTAGAAATATCTAACTGCACGGAGCAGCATGGACAAACATGACCGTTAACAGACACTTTACCTCTTTGCACAGATGCCATGTCCTGAGTACCAGGTAAGGGCAAGGAGTACTGTACAGCAGAGCACCCGGGGCAGGGGGGCACTGTACTGAGACCCTCAGCTGCTTCCTGTCAAAAGCAAATTATAGATGTGGCCACAGAGGCTACAGATACCTTTATTAACCATGGTAAGACCCCCTTATATATCTAAGCATCTTCTGTACGTAGGGAAAGCAGCTTTTGATTTCTAAGCTAGTAGCTGAACATACTGCAGGGAGTAGCGAGTCACTGACTTTTGTAGCAACTGATTTCCAAGCACAGTTTTCTGTCCAGGGCTCATCCCAGTGTGTCCAACCACTTTAAATACAGTCAAGAAGCAAGGTCCCACACAGCAGTGTGGAAAGGAGAACTTGTCACCTGACGGGTGTCTTCCTGAAAGATATCGGACGGTACAAAGCAGCGTTCACTGTATAAACAATTCTCTGTATTACACCAAGTTTGTATAAATCACTGCTTTACACTGAGAGAATAACTGAATGGATAATAACATGTCAATATTTTGTTGTAAGTGGCAAAACTAGCACACCAGAGCTCTGCAGCAAAGATACAGCCCCGTTTCTCCAAAATGCCTGTGCTTTCTCTTCCACCGCTTCTCACTTCCTTCTGATGCTCTTTCCAACGCATGCAACAAACCAGAGAGGCATCTATGGAGAGCCTGCTCATTACACAAAATGCTTATCTCAAAGCCTGGTTATCTTCTGCACAAAATAAAACCAGAGCCCTACAGAAATCCCTGTGGCAGCTGTGGAACAGAGCATCTAAAGGCACCAGCTCAAGGAGGTGAACTGAGGTTGTATAGACCTAGCTATAAGAAATGAGAGGATTTAGAAATTGTTGATAGTATTCAAGAAATATGAGCTAATATTTAATAATAAAATTTTCAACTATATTGCATCCTACTTCTTACTTGTAAAACTCACCACACTTTTCAAACGTGAAGGGAAGAGAAACAGCGTTAGTCCATTTCATTGTGGGGAAACTGAGAAACAAAGCAATAAAAAGCTTTGTCTGTAATAATCCAAAAGACCCATGACAGAGCTGGGCATCATCCTGAATCCCACTTTGCCTTTTGGACATCAAGTCTAGACTGGGAGGCCCAAGAACACTCCTAGTCTTTGGGTGTTAGTGCTTGGCCAGCTGCATCCCAAGTCCATGTCAGTGTGAGACCAAACCAGCCACTCCACAGGATCCTCATTTCCACCAGAAAAGGAGGCACTCAGCTCCTTGGGAGCTGCAAGGCAACCACGGGGTGAAGATCTCTAACAAAACATATCTCAAGTAAGTAAATATTCAAATTAAAAATAGAAGAAAGCAACAAAATCCTTACTCAGAAATAGAATTTTTGAGAAGAAGCGGGTAAAATTTTCACCCATGTGTTGACAGCCAAGTCCTGCTGGTGACCCAGGTAAAAACATTACCGTTGTGTACAGGAAAGTAGAAACATACTTTATTAGAAGTAGTTGCTGAAAGGCAGCCATGTAAACTTTCTCCTGATTACTGATGGTGGGTTGAGCAACAGTTTGATTTACAACATTCAAATTTCCTTTTGGTTGTTCACTCCTTTATATATACGTCAGAACACCACAGAAAAATTCTGGCCTGTCTTCAGTTTAAACTATTAGTGCAATACTTTGACTCATACATCTCCCACACTACAAATGTTTTGTTAATATGCTACAGTGTTCAAGATGAGGATAAATAATGTCTGTAAGAAGAATTTGCATTTCACTTCTAGAACCACCCTTTGAGTACCCAGATAACTTTTGTTGTGCCATAGGTCAATATTCGTAGTAAAAACTAATTTAGTAAATGCAAATCTATTATTAAAACCAGGCAAAATGTAGTATGAGGATGTTCACCTTCTCCCTAGTTTTTTTCATTGCATCAGGGACAGAACAGAGGATTAAGGCTATGATTACTTTTCTGCTGCTCTGTACACTAGTTCATTTCTCACACTGGGACTTTGAACACCCATGGAATAGTAATCATCAACTGATCATCAGTGATTTAAGCAGAAAACTGAAGCAGCTGAAAAGCTCAAGCTGCTGTTCAAAGCTCAGTCTTTGTCCATTCCGATCTGAAGCAAAAAAGACAGCTGCTTCTGGGACCAATTCAGAATAGTTTGGCCTAGAATGGTGCTGGAGGCAGGAGCTGGCTTGATAACAAAACTTGTTTTTCCACAGAAAAAAAAAAATTGTAGAAAATTTTCCAAAGCTTCTGTGTTCATTGCTAGAATAGCTGGATTACTTTAAACCATTTCTATTAACAAACTGTTTCATTATCTTCAGAAACCAAGACACTTTCTAAAGTATTTATTTAACAACCGTATATATGAAAGAGGAAAAAAAAGATTCCTCCCTACTTAGCTATCTACTATCCAAACATAAGCTTAATTTCCCTCCCCAAATAGTGTAATTTTTCAGCAAGATAAGAAAACACTGGTGGCTGGTCAGAAGTTGGAATCTTGGTAACAGCAGAAGTCAACATTAAATCATCTGAAAGCAGTTCAACTGACCGAGGTTCAACACTTGCATTAAAGATTTATATAAAACCATCTGCATTCAAAACATAAGCCAAAGTTTCAATTAAAGTGGATAAAACCAATATGTACATTTACCAAAAGTTATTGCAGAAAAGCAATTTGACTAGTTGGCTTACAGGGGGTGAATATGGCTCCTTTTGGACACAGGGTAACTGTACCAACCTAGAAAAGGGAGTACCTGCAGTATTCACAGCCTGCAGAAAAGTCAGAAGAAGCTGGCTTGGATTCTTTAGGCATCTTGGATTAATTTTAGGAATGTCTATATTCATGCAAAATTATGATAACATCCATTTATTACAAAAATATTTGCATATATAATTTTGTCTAAGTAATACATTAGATATTTAAGAAATCCTCTTTAGAAGAAATTAGCAGTGTGCTTCCAAATGTGCTATGCCTCAAGCCACTATAGGCTAGTAAAGCACGTTCTGCAGATTCCACAACCCATTGCAGATATGCTGTATCTGTATTTTCCAAACCATCAAAGTTTCACTGGAAAGCCTTGTAACAAGTTGACCTTACCCACATCAGAGGTTTTGAGAGAACTTCACAGTCCACACATCAGCTCAGAGACTGAAAAGAAGCCTTTTCTTTAAGTAGGAGGAAAGTGATCTCAATCCTATCTCCTGGAAATTGTTCCAGTAATACTGAGTTCTTTCTGCCCCCTTAAAAAGGGAAAAAAGGCAAAAATACTTAATCTGTGTTTAAAGAGCCACGAGTACAGCATTTTGGAGCAGCCTCTTTAAGCAGGTCTGTTTTCAGACACACTAAATATGCACAGATCTAGCTAAAGAGAAACCCCCATCTTCTTGTGACCACTGGGAAAAAAGCTCCCACGGCTTTGCATTCACCACTTAATCCTTCAACAACCTATCCTTGGGTAGGCTGCTTACCAGTAGGTTTTATTGTCAGCGTGGCTCGTGGTGTATTCTATGTGACTGCTAAATAGGGACAGAGTCAGTTTTAGCTCTCTCAACATACAATCTTCTAAGTAGATGACCCTCCAATTAAAGAAAGATATGAATCATTCATTTTGAATCTAAACATACTTGGACTTTGGGAATCTGTGATTGGAATTTAATGCCTCAGATTTATTTCCAATTAAAGTGAAGCTAATTAAATTCCAGTTCCCTGTGTTTATTTTTTCCAGACCTACATACAGTGTAGCAAACAGCAACTTTAAACAAGTAACTGTGGTACGTTTGTGATGGTCTGATTGTCTACTGTAGCTCAGAACCATAGAAGGTATAATGCAAATTTTTTTAATTTTTCCAGTTTTCCATTTTTTTTTTTCTGTTTTGCACATATTAAATAAAGAATAAAGGGGTTTTATCTTGCTGTT
>VXBJ01000107.1:48861-142445 GCA_013400055.1 Nycticryphes semicollaris | reverse complement strand
TTTTTTTAAGTTGCATCCCTGATCCCACTAAAATTAACTAGAGCATTCCTCTTCTGCCCCACACAGCGTGAACAACAGGGCAGGACCAACAGGAGAGATATGGAGGAACAGTATTATGCAACAAGCTATTTCAAGGGGGTGAAGGGATAAAATCTTATATGCCACAAAAAAGTCTTGTCTCGGGGGACCACTGGTTGGAGAGAGAATGGAAAATTACACCTCCAGCAAATGCACTCAGCAGTCTTGCAGCCACCCGTTAACTGTTCTGTCATCGAAAAAAATCTGTATTTCTGAGTGGCAGAACTCACCCCAGTTCCAGTCCATCCGTAAACCCATACTCCTCAGACACAGACCATGCCTCTTGCAGGGACATCTCTACTACAGCTCATCTTCAGGACCTCTCTTCACAGGAGTACATCAAGTCGTATTGCCTCCCTCTGCCTGCAATAAGAATGACAGAAGCAAAAGTTGGTCTCTGAATTGCAACTTAAGCAATAAATTTTTCTCTCCTTGGTTCTATTCGGAAAGAGGATCTTCCTAGATGAGCCTGTGCTGAGAGCTCATCCATCAACTTCAGATGCTTAAAAGGAGTTGCCAAAGCTTACTTGGTCACCTTTAACTTGCTAACCTCACCTTAAGGCAAAAGCATTAGTTATGTCTTTATGGAATTCTAAGTAGGCAGCTGACGTGGATTGGAAAAGACCCTGTGTATATCCTGTAGAAGCAGGGGTTTTTCAAAAGCATTAAACTAAATCCAATAAAGAGGAGGGGACTGCACATGCAAACAATCTAACTATGCACATTTTAAGAGAATGACTAACTTGTCATGCAAATTCACACCCTTACTTTCACAAGTGTCTAGTTGCCATACCATAATTATAAGTGCAAGATAGTGGTTGGCTTCACACCTACTTTGTTCTCAGAGGAACAAGAGAGAAGGGGTTTATTTATCACTCTGGATGTTACTCACGCACATGCTGATTTATGGTCATACTTCTTCCAACAGCCTGAGCTATGTTTTGATCCAGGACAGATAGCCAGAAGAAACATGAAGTCAAAATCAAGCAAAGCTGAATATAAACATACGTTCACTAGCGTCTAATCAAATTTATGATTTTCATTAAGATGTGCTTAGTTTTAAGTCTGTTTTACAAGGGAATTGCAAAGCAAATACTGAATTGTTTAATCTATTTTTATTTTCCGTGACCTCTGATACTGCTCCACTGCAAAATAAAGTCTCAAAATTCACCATTTCATCACATAAGAATCTGAAAGAACTGTACCTCCTTTCCAGGTGCTATATTTAAATGTTGATACCCTACATAATCTTTCCAGAGGCAAAAATAGACAACCTTATTATAAATACCCATAGCAACGATATTTGCATCTCTTTTTTGTTTGGTTTTGTGATTGGTTTGTTGTTGTTTTTGGGTTTTGTTTTTTTTTTTAACTCTACAGAGAAAACAAGTAACCTTGCTTATAAGTACAGATGCACAGAATAAATCCTGTCCTGGAGGGATTTTGTTGAAGCTAGGTTTCATTCTGACTGGAAATTCTCCAAAGGAATGCTTTTCCATAGGAAAATGCTGATGCATCAAAACCAAAGCATTTAGCAGCAGTGAACAGCCAACTACAGTAGAAACCTATCTTCTACTGGAAACATGCCCAGGCTCCTGCCAGCTCGCCTGAGGATCTGTACTGCACAGATGGGAAACCAAATCAGCCCAAAACTAAAGATAAAAGGCTTGACACAGAGACAGGATCTTGGAAGGCCTGTTACCTCCTGCTTCCAATGTCCTAAGTTCCTAAGACACCCCACGCACCCCCTGTTCTAATGCAACGTACCTGGAGGATTGCTAGGCTAGCAGAGGAGGAATCAAGGTCCTCAGAGGGTAGAAGGCCACAGTCCCCAGGGCCAGGAGATCCCATTGCTTCCTACCCTCTCCTTCCCCATTTGCCAGCTGGAATAACAGAGCTCAGGAGCTTTGGTTTATGAGAACACTGTGAAACTCACAAAACTTGTATGCAGCACAAAATGTATCATAACTGCTGCTTTTGGGAAGAAAAAAACCCAACTTTCTCTAAACTTTATTTTGTCTCTCAAAATGCTTCTACCTGTATAAAAAGCCTCACAATGAAATAGAATATATTCTATGCTGCTCCTGTTTGGAGACTCGGATGCATTCCTTTTACCATTCAGTGTTTATGAACCAGAGAGAGATCTTTTCTCCCATCTGGAGAAGACTTAGTATTTCTGTCAAGTCGGATATATATTTTAAAAATAAATTTATAAAGTTGATTGAAAGGATTACTCAAATAGATGAACGTACAGATCAAAATACCATGAAAATCACAAAACTCATACATCAGTGAGTTGCAGGTACTTAGACACCCTTTACACCCCCTTTGACTTGTTATCTCTTTCTTGAGGTAGGCTTTCATACTTGCCCCTTCTCCAGCATTCTGAATCCTTGCCTTTCCTTCCAGACATTCCCTTATGGTTACCTCAGAGGGGTTGCAGCAAAATATTTTGGAACTCTTAAGACACTGTGAAACTTCAGACCCATAGGAAGACCATTACATGGAGCATCACAGTCTGACTGTTACAAATTAAAACACCACTGCAATGTCATGAATGCCATCAAATCAGTATTGGGCTCCCTCTATGGCCAAAAGGCTTTCTTCTAGAAAATCATCTTCTTCTCCATCTTAGCCATGCAATTTTCTACTGAAAAGAAACCTTCTCTCTCTCTCTGTACTGACTAGAGAATGAGGGAACCCATATATTCACTCAGCTGTAGTTATTCTTTGTGAAACTTCTCAATAGAAGCCAAAAGAATACTGGGGATTACAGAGATAAGGAACATTTTAAAGATTCAGGGAATCATATCAGAATTTTGTGCACCTGGAACCATACAGTGAAAACTACAAATTTCAGTTTATAGAAAACTACATTACCTTCCATGAGAGTTACTTGCCACTGATCTCTACTGAACACAAAATACTGGGAGTTGTGAGGGGCAACAGAATCTAATAAAATCATAATGTAAGATTTCCAATGCTCTCTTCTAAACTTGTCTTATATCGGAAAGTTTGACCTTTGGAGGATTGTTTCTTGGAACAACTCATTCTGGAGCACACAGGGCAGAGGATGTTCTGACCCTTGTCCTGAAAACACATGAGCCTGGCTTGGCTCAGCTCAAGAAGCAGCTCCACTGTAGCTGCTAATGAACAGTTACAACCATGGAATCAAATGCAATGTCCTTGAGGAGGAAATCACAGGGGTGAGAGAGAATATATATCAAAGGAACATTCAACCTAGCAGAGTGACACTAAACTCTAGAAAGAAGAATTTTTTTGAAACTTAACTTTGTTAAAGACACCCTGAAGAGCAAATATACAAATTGAGGTACTTAGCAAAGATGTTGCTCCTGATTTGTTTAAATAAAAAAAAAATCTACCCATTAGAAAATAGAAATCCAACCCCAGCTGCACAGTAACCTTAAGGAAACTAAAAACAAGAAATAAATTGATTGATAACTAGGGCCAAAGTATTCCACATGACTCCCAGGCAGTGATCCAGAAGAACAGGATTATCATAAAATTTCAATACATAATGAAGGTCCTTCAATCCTGTAAAGGCCCAGGGGGTTATATTACCTCTACATGTTCAGCTAGGTTATCCAGGGTGTGGCAGGTGGAGTTCAGTTTTACCAGTTATACACTGCCATGAATAGTCTGGCAGGTTCTTTAAAGCATACATGAACCTGAGGACATAAAAATGAGACAGTTAGTAATAAAATTATGAACCTGACTCTCAGGCATGTACTAGATTACATATATTCAAATTGTATAAGACGAGTTTATTTTCTAAAGCAATGGAAAGTCTGTGCAAAAAGTAATAGACAAGAACGGAACTTGCTCAGTAAATAAAACTGTTATAGCTATCTGCTAGAGGATTCCTTGTGTTCCTCATTTGAAGACACTCAGACGGTCCTACCATTTGAGACAGGGACCTAATTAGCTGTGACTATAACTATCTCTTCACGTATAGATGTAAAGATGTGCCTCTAGCATGAATAGTTACAAGGGCAGCAGAAAGCTAAAAGCCACGCTATCTTGTGAATTATTGAAGGATGTTACAGGACGAAGTCCAGATTTCTCAAGGCTGAAAAGTATCTCTTTCTGTTGGGTACAAGACACACAGATGCTTTGAGATGTCCCCATAGTCATCTTCTGCTATAATCCTTTTGAACAACCTCTTACTTTCTTTAAAGGTTCATTTGTTTATTTCCAAAGTTTGCCCTGATGTACAGCTGTATAACCTCAAAGCACAGTTTCATAAAAACCAGGGAAGATGCAAGGAGCAGGGCTGAGCAAAGTCATACCTGGGTTTTCCACTCAGCATCACTTTGCCTTCACTGCTTCATTCGACCTTGGAGTCTTGTCACCAGACTCTTGTCTAGATCTGGCTATTCTCACCAGGCCTGCTGTGACCTTGTTCAGGTGCTGTGGGACTGGACCTTTGTCAGAGAGGTTGCTGCCTGCTTGACACGCTGTCAACCCTGACTCCCCTTCCCTTGCCAGGCACCCAGCCCCCTGACATACAGGATATTTCACTGTGGCTGTTCCAAGCATCTGCTGAACAGCACCCACATGAACAGCATTAACCTTCTGCTTGATCAATACTTGAAATTAACTGCTCAGAGTGTCAGTACTGTGGTTGCCTCATCTTGGGAAAACTCGAGAGAGCTGGACTGATGTTCATGTTGTGATGGAAAGTTCTTTGGCTGACTTTGTGGGGGGTGGTTTCCATCCCTTTGTGGAGCCGTGGTTTATTTTGTTTCTTGGTTTGTTTCTTGATAGCTTGCCAGCATCCTCTGGGATAGATTATTCCTCAGCATTTTCTGAATCTCTGTCAGTTCAGTCCAATGCTTCCTCCTTCCAGCTCTCATACATGCAATGACTCAGCCCTGGCTCTCACTTTCCCTTTGTTGAACTTTGTGACAATTTTTTCAGCTGCCTTGCTATGTGGCCAAAAGAAGTATGTATACACTGTGCCAAAAAGGAATTTCAAACAACAGAAAGAAAAAGCAAGAAAGCTGTTTGTTTGCTTTGTATTAGAAGATCTCTGTGTTTTATGTCTCAGAACAACACGCCTAGGGATGCCTGCATTTACGTACTCAGGACTGATGTGACACAAAGATGCTCAACAGTTGCTAATCTGCAGAAAGTTTTATCTGAGGAAGGTTTCTTAATAATGCTCTCTTGGTTCACATTATCATCATCAGAGGGTACTAACAAGATACATTTGAGACTTGATAAATTTAAGTGATGGAATGTGCTGCAGAGATGGACTTGTGGACATAGAAACTGGGTTAACACACAAATCTCTTTGAATTATAGGCCTAGAATTGGTTGCAAGCAAACTAACCTATTATTGTTACTACAGACAAGGATGACAGAATTAATGACTGGAACTTCATAGAGAATGACCACAAGGATTTGGTGATGTGCCCAATCAAAAGAAAAGGATAGAATAGCTGGAGAAATTGGGAGCCATTCTAAAGCTATTTTCAATTTGCCTTTAAATGGTTAGAAGAGGATAATAAAGTCCTTGTCTAGATAAACCTGATTCCCTTTTCACAATTCCAATTAGAAACATACAAAGAAGAAAAACCCTTAACCAGCACAGAATGATGCATGTTATCTTGAGAAGCAGGGAAAGCAATACAGGTACTGTGATAAGAGAAACACTTAATCCCACTTCTCCCTCAATCAATGAAAATTCATGATTTAATAAAACCTCTATACTTCACCTTGACACTGCATAGTTATTAAAACCTTGAGGCACCAGTGTTTCCTAACTTATGGAATAATTAAGTCCTCTCTGAAAGGGGTCTAAGGCATGATTAAATTCCAAACTGAAGTCTTAACTCACGCTTACTAGAATAGCTTAAACTTTTTCCAAGTTTCAAAATTTAGGGGAAAACTTGTAAGTTAAGTAGAAGGATTTGATAAGCTGTGCATGCATTTGTGCAGTTGTGCTCTGCTACTCCCATTTTACTCCCATTGCAGAGTAGCAATAACTTATATTGATTTCTCAGGCAAAGTTCTGGTTCTATAGATTTTGTAAGAACTCACAAATCCAGAGATCGAGGCTTTGCCTTGACATAAGAATGGGAGGGTTTTATTTATTTAAGAATTAACAGTACCAATTGGTGCTGGTCAAGGGATATGCAAGATCCTCCACTTTTGCTGTATTCTTGTAAACTTAGTTCTCCAGCAAATCTTCACCACTACTCAGATTCCTAGTTCAGTGAGGACTTGTTGTAAGCAACTCCTCCTATCAGCACCTTTTCTAGGTCACAGTAAGGCTGTCACATCCCCATGAGGGATGTGTTGTTGCCATGGCCTTTCCTTAGGATATCACTTTTGTAACAGTGCGATCTCTACGGTGACGCAAGCCTCTCACATTCCTGGCTACAGCAGGACAGTGTGTGAAACGTGCACCCTCCAGGAAATAATGGTCCAAGTTATGATAATGCTCCACTTGGGATCTGGATCTGGGCCCAAGCTAAAACAGAGGACAGATGCATGTATTCACTGAAGATCATGCTCATTTATATGTACACAAAAATTTCCAGGGTTACTACAACATTTTTCTTCTACCTCCAAAACAGTCTGCTCCCAGCTTGACAGAATCCATTTCTGTGCCATGGTTTAGATGGCTTAGCCTTGAAAACAAGAACTTTTTCATTAGTACAAATTAACCTATCCTTCAGGCTGGCTGTGATGAAGGACTGTAACATTTCTGTGGAGACAGAAATGTTTCTGGTCAGTTATTTCATTGTCAAATTTTTTGGAACCAATAAATAAGGATTCTGTTCCTGCCTTCTGTCATTCAAAAAAGTTAAATTATTTAAAGTAAATGAAGAATAAGCAGGAAAATAGAGGCAATAGATCCCATTCTTGAAGCTAGCTAACAGACAAGCTCTTGTTGTACTTACTGTGACTCAAGAGCATGGCTTATTTCCTTTGTATAAACATTGATAGTCTGGAGTGGAACAGAAAAGAGAGGTTCAAGAAACTATGACGCTTATACCAAAATGCCTTGCTCTTGGTAAAGCATTTTTGTTACTAGAGTAGTTTCAATAAACTCCAACAACATACAGAGGTTTTTCCGATTCCTTAAATTATATTATATAGCACTCTATACAGTAATACTGTAGCACTGTATGTTAGGTTTTAATAGAGTTCAAAGAAGGAAGATAAATTTGTGGTTGTTAAGCTATGGATGGGCTCCAATCTTTGCCTGATTTCAGGATTTTAAAAATATTTGGCAGGGAAACTCCTAAAACCCTGGGTACCCTAGGCACAAGCCAAGGAGGTCTGCAGTTGGTAAACATGAGACCACAGGATTCAGATGAGCTGGTAAATTCCACTCTGCCTCATTGCCAGTCCTGAGCTTCTGGACTGGAGAGAGAGGGGAAGATAACAGTAAATAAAGGAATGTGTTAANAAAAAAAAAAAAAAGGTGTTTGTGGTGTGACATCAGAGACACACAAATAATACCTAACACTCAGCGTGAAAACTTCTTGTCTTCACATAAAGGATTAATTCTGGCTCCCAGCTTACCCATTAGGAGCATCTGGGGATATTATAAGCTGCAGTTCTGAGGAGGGTGGCTGGTTTGTTTTTAAACAATTTTGATGCATCTCTGCAATTTCTATTAGATAGATTATATGAAGGGAAAGTAGAATAAGAAAAGGAAAACTAGGGAGATACCACACCAAGTGTACAAAATGCTGCTCTGCCAGGGAAAAAATTTATCTTCATCTGATAGAATAAGTTATTCCCATTTGGCTTGAAGATAACATTTCTCCTAGTACTGCATAGAAAAGCTAAACTAGATTTTAGGTGACTATTCCAGAACAGACTTTTAGGCACAACAAGAGAGAGAAAGACAATTCTGTTCTATTCAAGCATGAAAAAGTTGGAAAAAGAAATCCACTAAATATTTACCATTCATTATTTAAGATGAATAAACCATTAAGAAAAGTAACACAAAGACAGAGGTATTATTCTTCAGGGGCAGATTTGGAGCAACTTCAATGACTTTTTACTAAAGAAAGGGGAACTGTTTGCGATACAGCCTTGTATGGTGGGACATTTCTATTCTACTCCACAGACTTGTATAAGAAATCAGTAAGGTTGCAACAGGTTTTCCCCAGTACAATGGGGAGTAGAATCAGTCCTGACTGGTTTTGCTATTCTATTAATTAGCGTTATATTAATTTTATTTCAGAAGTGGCAAACAGCCAAAAAGACTTTCTAGGAAAACTTTGGGCTAGTTGAACTGAATGATTTGGAGTGTTTCATATAGGCTGGTACATCATTCCATTTTGTAATGGTGTAGCTCAAGTTTTCACACGTGTATATTTGAATCTGCCCTGCTCACACAGTGAGTTTGGAGCACATTTCTTATCATGTACTGTTTTCAGTGATCTACAAGCAAGAGAAATTCAAAGAACATTTGAAAATCCAAACTGCAGCGTTTCTCTTCTGGTTCTGAAAGGGAGTTTTAAGAACTAGGCTGTATAGGTAATGTACAAGTGGTTGTTTTTTCCAGCCATTGCCAGTTCACAAGAGGGAACAAGATGCATCAAATGGAGCCCTCCATGAGAGGCCTGAATAGGTATAGAGTGAGGTATGGACTCCAGATGATCCAGATAGGCATCCTTACATCTCGTGCTTAATACTACTAATGGGAAGGATTACATGGCCACAGAAACAACCAAAGGCATTTAGCAATTATTTGCAAAGCCTTTCTCAAAAGAAGCCTTCCCCTGGTTTTAAATTTCCCTCTCATCTTCTCCATAGCAAGATTACAGAGCTCCCCACCAGCAGCTCTCATAAAAAGGTGGTGTAAGGACTATAGACCTCCAATAAACTTGCCAGTGTTCAATGACTTTGACAAGGCCAGGAAAAATGTAATAGATCACTATGATGACTTGCCATCCTCTTTTAGTAACAAATAGCCAGAGATTTTACTTTGTTGGGTAGCTAACATGAGAACTGGCAACTGAGTTGCAGTGGCCCTTGAAACCCTCTCTAGATATACTGGGCCACACTGTGATGAGCACGGCCAATAGGGAAGGCTGTAGAAACCACAATGAGAAACTCTTCTGGAAAGTTCAAATTAAAGCAAATACGGGAGCCCAGGGAACTCTTACTACGTTGCCAAAGCTATAATTTAATGTTCAAGACTGAATTCATTGCACTGTGCATTTGGGAGACAATGTGGTCTAGAGGTTACAGAAGAGGGCTGGGAACCACAACCATCCTCTTGGGATCCTACCCAAAATGAGCTGCTCACTGCACGACTTGAAGGAAGTCACTTAATCTGATTTCTGGGTGCCTTAGTCAATTTAGATATGAAACTGGACAGAAAGCAGAACAAAGCTAAAATTTCCTGGTGCTGCAGTCAGACCTTATCTATGCAGAATAACTAAGTCCTTTTGACACAATTCATTATGGAAGGGAATATCAGTGAAGGGGACCCAGAAACAGGCTGGTTTCTTAACAAGAAGCATAACCAGGCACAGAGAGTGGCAGCATTTTCAAATATTGAAGAAATATATACAAATAGTACATGAAATAATAACAGTGCTCACAGTGCCTGCAGAGACTAGCCTTCCAGAGAAGGAAAGAGAGCCTCAGAAGTCTCATTGACATCATATCATCCATTCATTAAAAATATGATATCTGATGAGCGATCAGACTGGTTTTGATTGCTGATGCTGAGACAAGGGTGTACATTTGGAGTAACTTGATCAACAGTTTGCAGTATCCACTCGTGAGATAGAAGCAGAAAACATCAAAGCTGTAAGTACATCAGCTGCTCCACTGACAGCCTATGAAAACAGACAGAGCAGTTGTCTTAGGTAATATGCCTACACAATATGCAAAGCCTCTTTCCAGCCACATGAGGTGGATCTCTTTTTACACTACTGCCAGTTGGAATGTCTATTTTTGTGTTAGATTTGGAATCGGATTACCAGAGGTCTGAGTTTACCACACTCGGGGCTTCCTGGAAGACATTAATCTGTTTCAGCTCTGAATTTAGTAGACAGTGAAAGAAAAGGAGAGCAAGAAAACAGAATGATTTTAAAGCAAACAAAGCAATCAAACTCAACTACCCACAAAGTGGCCTACATACTGAAACATCAAGTCTGGATTCTGAAAGTTTAAAGGATTTTGGACTGCAAAACTACTGATGAGAGACACTATGAGCATCACTCTAAATACAAATTCAAGAAATGGAGTTAAGCAGAGGAATTTGGTTCAGGTCTCCGTTTTGTACAGGAAGCATTCTGAACACATCAAAGCATACTAACAACTCATCATCAGATGGATATTTAAGCCCCTGGAGTTTCACTTCTGCTGTATTCTAGCCCCATTTTCTTTCTCCCAAGTACAGGCTCCCCCAGCAGAGCACCATGTGTCTGCTGGTGAACGGAGAGCATTACAGCAAAGCTGTGATGATTGGCAGGGAGATGTTCAATTTTCAAGGTGTGCAGGAGCCCAGAAAAATTCCAATGAAGTTTCACTAAAGAAAAGCATCCTGGACAATGCTTGAAACACTCCAAATCATTCAGTTCAACTAGCCCAATGTTTTCCTAGAGCTGCACTGGGATACAACCAAATAAATTGCCTGTAGAATGAGCCAACAAAAGTCTTTGCTACACCAAGGTTTTCCTCTGTTTAGTACGTAACATTGTTACCTAATAAAACCTGTATAATATATTTTACTTGCACTTATTATATCTATGTTACTTATTTTAAGAATACTTTTTAATATTTCCTTTAGTAGTTGTGATAAATTAATACAATGGGAAAACATTCTGCAGTAAACATGCATTCTCTCTGCTCACAAATGGCTTATAAAATTCAACAGTAACATTTTGGCAATCATAAGTATTTACATAGGAGACGGATGACTAGGCATGGGAAAGCAGCCTTTTGTTCACATCAAAGGACTACATACAAGTTCTCACATGGTACATCTACTAATTTTTATTTACAGACAGGAAAGATTGAGCAACTTGATAAAAGCATGAATGGTGAGAAACATAGTAGGTTAAAAGGGAGAAAATGCTGCATTACTTGTACAACATAAGGAAAAGTTTTCTTATTGCATCATATAGGAAAGTGTTGGCTCAGAGTTCAACCCGGGTGCATGTAAGCATGGTTCCAGCACCCTCTGCTCTCCTTCAAACGTCCTCCAGTGTAAAGAAAGTTGCTAAGTAATGTTTCTCACTACAATTACCTCAAAAATAGGTCCCTCTGAAATACTAAGGATTTCAGAACAAAACAAAAGCCACAAAACAAACCAACCAACTTTTAAACCAAGGACCTCCAGGTTGCTTAAAAACAATAAACTTAAGAGTTAGCTTGAAACAGAAGAGTGGCTACAGCTATCTCCTAGAAATGCTCCTTCGTATCAATCTCCTTTCTCATTACAAAAAGGCTAGTTTATTCAATGAAAAAAGAAAAGAGTGCTTAGAAACCCACTTGGTTTGGAAAGAGGCGTCTCAATGCGTTATTTTGTGTTTGAGGACTAAATTCTGCAGCAGCACCGAGTGCAACAAGCTAGCAGCTCCAAACTTACTAGTTCACACCTCAAAGGCAACCTCAACTTGACTGAATTTTCAGGAACCTGGTTTTGAACATGTTGTAGCACACTAGTGATTTCAGTGATCAATAAAAGGACCAATAATATCCTAGCTGATAATACAAATGTTGTACACACTACTCCATCATTACAACTACTTTTATTTATTTTTTAAACTCTACCTTTTTTTTTTCCCCTCCCCTCAAATGGTTTCTGTTGTGTTTGGAAAACATTGGTCCTCTCACCTCCAGCAACAATTACATCAATTTCTGAACAGCTAAAAACAATTCTTTCATGGCAACTGAATGTAGCACAGACACATCTGTCACTCACAAACTGTGAGCCACTGAAAGTTCCTCTGGCAATTAGTGAGCAATGACAGTTCAAAGTCCATGGTGTTTCAACAGTAAACTAACATCTCTGCATGTGCATGCATATGCATATACACATTAGTGTCGTGTTTAACTGAGAAACTTGCACTGGAGGTTTATAGTCTCAATATTTGCCTTTTATGCACAGAACGTTTAAAAGGTTATTTAGCTCTTGTAAGAAGTTGCCTGGTCAACATGTATATTCCTTGGGCACAGTGGAGCTCTCTACAGTAAGGCTAGAGTTCATCTTTCCTGGAGTCAGAAATCTGTCAGTCAGAGACCATGGAAAAAAGTATCCTAGGAACGCAGGATCACCACAAGTCTAACTCCTTTTTATTTTGACCACTTCTCTCATTATTACCATTTTAACGGAAGCGTGTTATTTAATGCAGAGAAACACAAACAAATCACATCATAGATGTCTCCCTTTAGGAAGGGAACAGACACTTTCATGTGGCATATGGTAGTCATTACTTAAAGTACTACTAGAAGACGCTGAGATATTTCTACATATGATACGATAAGCTATGAAGGGAAGTGTGACTATCATATGAAAAGAAAAAAAAGCAGACACTATTACTTCCTGCAAGACCACTCTATTCTTCCTCCCTAAGTCTGGTGTAGTCCCATGTGCCATTTTCTACTGACAAACTGGTACACATCAACCCTGGTATGCACAACTGACTTTAAGGGAGTGACAGTTCAGACTTCTTGCTGACTGAATTGCCAAATTCTCTGTGGCCATTCTTTGCCTGGCATGGATCTTTCCCAGCTACTTAAGCACAGTCAGAGATTACTGAACTGCAGACAGGTACACAGTCTGCTTGATGGCAGTAGCTCTAATCACTGTCCACTTGCTGCATGCATACTATAAAGCTACTGCTTATTTTCTAACCCATTGGCAATAGCAATTTCTACCTATTATTTTACGATCTGCAACCCAGCTTCTCAAAATAAGGTTATAAAATAAACCTGTGACTTTAAATTCCACATAGATAATATACATAATACATCAATATTGCTTCAGATAGTTTGACCTTTTCTGATGAAGGATGAGTGACTTGTGAGTGGGAGGAGCATTTCTAAAGCCAAATGTGCATTTAGACCTCATTTTTAAACTCTACCTACCAAGGGAAAAGATTTGTTTACTGTACAGTCAATACTACTTGATCTCTTAGAGGAAAACAGCTTGTAAGGAAAGAGACTAAATGACTTACTAAAAGTTGCAATATGCAATTTTTTTCTATTCCCAGGGAATAAAATTTTCTCTTATTTTATAACAGATACACAAATTCCTGGACTTGCATACTGCTATGTTGCTAACCTTCTAAACTTATTTTTTAATGCATGCTACTGATCTTGAAAATGATCTTTCTATCTTTACTGCATAGCTAAGTATCTGGCAACATTCAAACAGTATCTCAGTTTCTGATAAAGAAAGTCCTCAAAAGTAGAGTTTTTTCCAGGTATCGGTAGTAGTAACAAGTTACAACCATTGCTATAGAATCTCTTTTAACAGCTAGAAGGTGCTGCTTTATATGCAGGTCATTTATTTGCAGAACAGTTTGGACTGGAAAAATGTTTGGAGAAAGTGGAATGCTAAACTTGCCTTTTTTCACATTAGTGATGGTTGGAAGTCCAAGGATTAGCTGGACCGTTCCTCCACATTATAAGGGATCCAATGTTTAACTTTTTCAGTGGACTGAGAGGATCTGAACTTCCCCAAAAGTTTATACAAAGTATTCTACACCTCCTTCAGCCACTCCCATACAAACCATGTTGGATTGTATAACATACTTAGAAAAACAAAGAGCATAATTTTCTTGGTGGTCAAGGAAGTACAATGTATGATTTGAGCTCAACTCCTTCAGAGCAGTTCTGAACTGAACTTGAGTGGGTTGGACAAAAAGGGGAATAACAAGTCCTTTAAAGATCTCCATAACCATCATGAGAAGACAATTATCTTAGTTTGTTCCTTGTTTCAGAAATGTGTTCATTTGAGACTTGATTCAAAAGGAAAAAATTTAATTAACATTTTGGCAAATAAAAATCAAGATATATTTAAATCTAATTTTATTTATTCCAGCTGTCATAGTTCAATGTCTGTTCACATAAACAGGAATGTCCTTCACCCAGTTGAGATTGTCCTGCTATTGGGACAACTCAGGCACATGTTAAGCTTTAGATCTCAAGAGTTTTTCAACATGAGTAACTTAGATTTTCCTCCAGCTTCACAAGAAACTGAAATTTGTTCCTCTCTTTGGTTGGCCTACATGGTCAAATTTTTTTGTCTTCTAAGACCAGGATTTCAGCACTCTGGGTTGTTGCAAGTCTGGGTAAATTTGTAACAGTTAAGTGCAGTGGCTTACTCAAAGCAGCTGAAAGTCTGATCCTTTCTCTGTACTTATAATTTGAATTGAGTTTAGGTGCTAAAGGTTGAGGAGTTTTAAGTCCAGAAAGCATGCCCAAGGCAATTTGAAACAGGAGTTATGACTCTGTGCATTACTGAAGAAAAAAAAAAAAAAAAGAAGGATTTAGAGATTCATCCAAATTCAGTGTGGGAGGATGACTGGGTCCAAGATTCTTGTTTTCCCTAAAGTTTCATAAACCTCTCAGCTTTTGGCACGACGATCTTCAACGCCATATGTAACTCCATTGGCTTTCATAAGGTGGAGTAAGGTACTTTTCGGCAGCAGAAGTACATTTTTCTGGCTGAGATAGTTAAGTATATGACAAAGCAATCTTTTCTTATTTTTTTTTAAGGGGTTCTATGTAGCAAATTACAGTGCAAACACTTTCCTAATCTGAGAAAGGTTTCACAAATTCAACACTGAAAAATGATGTCACTGTCTCTTGCTCAGTGAAATCATTTTATGCAAGAACCAAATCAAAATAAAAAACTGCAGCCAGAAAGTCAAATGTTAAATCATGTTAACAGTTTAGTTAATTTTTCTTATTTTCACTAAAAACAAAGCTACTAGCTACTGATTTAATTCTACTTAAAACTATATTAGTATGCTAAATGAAAAGTGCAGCCTAAGATAAATAAGACATAAATAGAATTTCTAGGGTAGCCCAACCATTCTATTGGGTTTTTTTACATCATTTAGTATTTTTTGATATTCCAGTTTTCCTGCCAGCTTTTTGTTCTGTTGTTACTTCAGAAAACCACTTCTCTTTTACTTTCTTCTTAAGAAAAAAACACTTCTTAGTAATTGCAAACAGATTTGAAGAAATCTTTTGACAATCAGATACCAGTAGACCTTATGTAATAAGTCTTTATATTTTTTAAGGCAGAAGTGAGTAAAGTAATGTGAAAACATGTATATACTCAATCAAGAAACATGGAAGTCAAGCATTGCTATTGATTCAGAGTTAGACGAGAGTGCAGTGTTCTTGCATAAACTGTATTTAACATTAGTTTTAGCTGAGCTAGAAAACACAGATAATGTGAGTATATAATGAGCACTCTTTTCCATAGTGCTACCCCATGCAACCATTCCCTTAGTTAAATTCCCTATTTCACACACCTAAGCCCATACACTGTTGCCAAAGAAAATATTCAGAAATTATCTGGAGAAATTTCTTAATGGAGATAAAAGTTTCCTTTGCTGTTTGAGCAGCAAGGTTTTGCTGCCTTCTGAATTTTGAGATATTGTCTGTGTCTATTATTGAGAAAAAAGGGTATAAAAGAGGGTATGTCATCTTAGCTCCCCTGAGCATACAGTAAGCAACTAACTCAAGTTTAATATTAGTTTAGACAAAATACTTGAGTTAGTGAGTTGCTTTCAAGGTAAGAGGGAAGAGGAATGTGTTTTTAAACATGGGCATCTCATCTCCTCTGCTAGTTTATCAAAAACTTTTCACCTGTGCAATGTGGATATACCTTCTCATGCAGATTCCAAGCCAACAAAGAATAAGCAAGTTCTTCTACTGCTTTTTTTTTTTTTTTACATTATTTTTATGTTATTACTAATTAAGCTTAGAGTCTAGTTATGGACTATGGCTCCAGCTGAGCTAGACCACTGACTAGCCTACCCAAATAGTTGATTTGGTGGTCAGTTTGGAAGATCCACCAGCAGGGTCCAAAGAGCCAGGCACAGAGCAAGAACTGAACAGCTTTGGGAACAACACTAACAGGCTATCATAAGACGCAGAAGAGAAGGCACGTGCAAAACCACTGGTTTCCAAGTCTACAGACTATATTGCTTTCCTGCCATACAAAAGTTTGATAACTAGTCTAATTCAAGATATTGTAAAAATAATTTTGCTTTCCTGCAGAGAAACAGATTAGCTCATTTTACACCTGGAAGTGGGAGAAAGGCAAGAGTATGTAGTATGCGCTTGCCACAACTCAAAACTTGATCAGGTTGTGTTGCTGACCTGCCAGACCAAGTTTAAATCTGGTAGGCAGGTTGACTTCCAAGGAACACCCAACAGTACCAGGGTGATTACTGCAAATGTACTGACTAGTTACCAGCTCCTTTGAATGACAAAATGTCATTCTTGGGGTAACTATGGTTATGTGACACTTTCTGAATACATAGAAGGTGCTTAGTTCATTTCCTAGTCCAACTTCACCTTGAGTATGTGCATTCAGCCTCCATAACACCTCTCCACTACTGAATTTCAGGACTCTAGCCATAGATCTAGCCAAACTGCTGAGAGCTCATGGTTTTAGACAACAAATCTCAGGATTTTCTTCCATAGATTAAACAGAAGGAGGCTGTTCTTCACTTGAAGAATGGTTAAGATGAAGAATACTACAGTGCAATACAGTCACTACTAAAAATTTACAAGTGTTTAAGGAAATACTGGACATGTTCATGAGAGAGATTTATTAAACATTACTAAATACATAGAAGTTGTTCTCTGACTCAAGTCTCTAAGCTGTAAATGGTGAGAGCCTGGAAGAGCACTTACAGGGAAATCATACAGGTTCATTTCACTCCCATGCTCTTCTCCTTAGTCATCCATTTTCTGTCACTGTCAGAAACAAGATGATGGGCTGGGTAGGTCTTTGGAACAAAATGAAAGTTATATTTTATTTCTCACACACTGGGATTTCTTTACCTGTTTTCTCCTTTAACTGTTGTTTACTGCCATTATACACTGAAAAACTACATTCCTCTCAGAGGCTTCTGCATCTGTTGGATATATGATGACCATTGGGCATATATTCACTATAGCATATTATCAAACTATTTTACAGACCTATATGCAAGTCCCAATCAGGCAATAATGAAAAGAAGTATCTACAGCTACTATACTGGAACTCTGCTTCAGACAGTATACATAATACAAAACTATGCATGTCCCTTTCCAAAGTTGCAGCACTTCAAGCTAGCTAATAATGAACAATTCAGTTACACAATGGCTACCATAAAGGCTAGACATGTTTCATGCTTTGAACAGTACTTTAGTTTATTATGCAATTTTCATTACTATCACAGCAATTCTGCCTGAAAAGTGCTAAAGTTCAGTCTAGTTATTCCTGGCAAAAGACACTGTTCGATTCATTTCACAGCAACAATTGTTTATTTCTCCTTCTTCCTAATAACATCAGCTGCTTTCAGCTCAGTTGAATGATGTAAATTAGTTATTCTATGCTAGAAAGTCAGTGAGCAAATTGGCCTTTGTTTGCAACGGCCTCTCCAGCAGGAACCATTTGCCAGAGATCATAAGATGAACAGCTAATTGTGGCTTTCTAAAATACTTTTCATTTTCTCCACTAGAGAAGTTCTATTTCTGCTTCATTTAACTGATAAACACTAGTAGAACTGTCCCTGTGGAGATGGAGTTAGCTTCAACGCGTTGAACTGAGCTTTCTCAAAAGCTCAGGAATCTTCCAATCTGAGATTTGGGGGGTTTTCCTTTGCAGATATTCAAGTCAGCTTCAAAACTTCTAATTTGATATTGAAGAAGCATTTTGGGAGGCTGTAATATTAAAGTGACATGTTTTTTTAAGGATGATGACAAATCTTCCTAGGAGAGGAGATCACAACATATTTCAAACATTTACAGAAATTAAAGAAAATGGATGCTTCTGTCCATGCCACAGGGTATCACATTTGAAACACCATTCCTACATAGATTTTGACTACAGTATCCAACTAAAGTATAGGTCAAACCCAGTCAGGATGGCAAAACTGACCACAAAAGCTGACAAGATCAAGAAGTTTCAGTTACCTCCATACAGACTGGGTAAAATTCATGTGGTGGGTTTGATTCAGAGCTTTAAATAAGCTGAGAAATAACCTCAGAAAACTCATAAAAAGTGATTCTTAGGTCTGCACAAGATCTAGTTCAGGTTGAATCACAAAAATTGCTGTTTGATGACCACAATATAATCAATTCTAATAACATTATAAGAGAAAACACTTCAGAATTTCACCATAGGAATGTTAAAGCTTATAAAGGAAATTACAATAAAATGGAAATAATAGTTAAAAGAAAATTCAAAAGAGCAACCACAAGAGTAGGGTGACTGAATGCAGCAGAGAGGCTATTCAGAAGTATTACATAAAGGCTCTCAGTTCACAGCCACCTGNAAAAAAAAGGCCTCCGAAAGAAGTAATAAGATGACAGACGGTGTGGTTAAACATGAGTAAGGACTGCTATTAGAACTTAAAAAAGACATTTCAAAATATGGAAGATACAGCTAGATGGAGAACATAGGAAAAAGGATTTCATTCTCTCTATAAGTAAAAGCATATTTTAAAAAAAAAATTTCTTCATTGGCATAAAGTACAACTTGCCCATAGGTACAAAGACAACTAATAAAAACTTTTTCAAACATACTGGAAGCCAGAAGCCTGCCAGAAAGTTTCTGAAACCAACAGATCATAAAGATATAAACATGTAAGAAGATAAGCCCATTTCAGAAAAACTAATGAATTCTTTCCATTTGTGTGCAGTGCAGAGGAGGTCAGGCAGGTTCACCCACAAAGCCAGTCTTCCTGAGGACCAAGTCTGAGGAACTGCCTCAAATCAAAGTGTTAAAAGAGGCAGCTTTTTCCCAGCTCTGTAAAATGAACAGCCATAAATTGCCAAGTCTGGAGAGTATTCACCCAGGAGTTCTAAGGTAACTCTAATAAGAAATTTTGCTGAGCCACTACAGTGCATGACTTGTCACATAAATCTCCCTCACTTGCAGAGGAATGCAGGGGGCAAATGTCTTGCAAATCTTTTAAAATAACTCAAGGGTGCTCTTGCAAGTAGAAGACTAAGGAATTTAACTTCTGCTTGTGTAAGCCAGTAAAATATATAGTAAAGATCAGAATCAATAGATACTTAAACATGACTTAATGAGAAAGTCAGTGAACTTTCCTAACACAGTGATGCCTAGTAAACCTTTCAGAATGCTTTTAAAGAATTAATCACTGTTTTAATTAAGATAACCCACAGAGTATGGTGCACTAGGATTTTCCTCCAACGCTGCTGACTTGGATTTTTTTTTTTTAATCATCTTTGACAGCCACTACCTTTCTGTGGGCTCTCTGGCTTTGCTATGGAATAAAGCAGTGTCTTGCAAGAATTGGTAAATTGTTAATCAACAGAAACAAAGATTTAGTTTTCAGAATTGAAAGAAGCTATAACAGGAGTCTTCCAAGAATCTATACTGGGACCTGTGCTACTCAACATTCTCTTAATCTGAAAAGGTAATATGGGGAAAGGAACACAGAGAAAGAATGTTTTCTGCGTAAATCCTCGTTCTGGATAATTAAAACCTAAGCCTAACTATGAAGGATCACAAATTTCCCCGTGTTAGCTAATCAGGTCATTAAACAGAAGATAGGATTTATTGTCAATAAAAAGAAAGTAACACACAAGAGGGAAAGCAGCCTTAATTGCTCCTGTGGGGTGATCACCTCTGATTATGCTGTTAGCACTCACATCTGTTATTCAAGTTTTGCTGCAGGTAATACTTAAAATAGCCAATAGTTTGTCAGAAAGTAGCTAAAATACCTAATCAAGTGTAAGGTGGTTTTTGTTTTTTTTTAAGAAGAGATAGAAAATGTGTTCTATTCGAAACTCACTGTTCACACGTTGCACACGATACTTAATTCAGTATTTTCTTTCCTTTTTACTACCCCTTGTCTCAAGAAGGAGGCAGAAGAATTGGAAAAGGAATTGGAGAGCGTTTCAGGCAAAGGATTGCCTGATATATGCTGGAAAAAAGGGGTTTGTTTTGTTTGTTCTTGGTTTGGTTTTTTGATATTTTCTTTGTTGTTTCGGTATGTTTTTAGATACTACTTTCACAGATACTTATTCCCTCCAGTCATAAGAGGATAGCAGGCAAGCAGACTGGTTCTGGTTCTACATGAAAGTTCCTATGCCCTTCTTTCGTTTCCTGGATCACTCACACAGGTATGGCTGGGTCCACAGATCTGTTTTGGCCAAATATATATTCCAGGGGCAGGTGAGGGGTGTCAGGAAAGGAATTCCTCCTTTTTCCTTTTATTACTATGTTTTTGTTACTTATCAGAGTCTTATGTTAAGGGTGACTGAGCAAACTGAAATACAAGTTTCAGTACAAGGCCTCTCACTCACTCAATGCACTCAATGTCTCTCATTTACTATAAGATTGATAGACTCCACTCGCACTGCATTTAAGTTGGCAGTTGCTGCTCTTTGATGTAATCTGTTAATTCAATTATTTTTGGGGGAAAAAAACCCCAACCACCAAATGCCACAATTCCAACCAAAACCAACCAATTCTCTCAGCAGATACTAAGTTTGCACCGGTTCTAAAAACCTCTTTTCACCATACGCAAGTGTTAATTATGACAAGGGCAGTCAGACAGTCTCTGTAGCCTTGTGAAAACATCTCTTAACATCTTTATCTGATGGATGCACTGTTGACTTCACTGAGGCTCACAGATATTTTGGAGGGAGGGTGTGTGTCTTTACATAAAGAGTCATTTTCTGAGGGGTCCTCAGCAATGTCAAAACCAGAGCCTTTCAAAGGTTACCATCTTTTATACACAATCTGCAATTTGCACAGCCCAGAGCCAAAAGCAGTTACCACCGTCTGTGGCAGCAGTTACCACCGTGTCTAAACAAACCAATTCCTGGAATATTTAGGTGTAAATAAAAAAAGGCAGTGCAAGATACCAGCCAAAAAATTGTGGAAATGACAAAAGCACTGTCCACAAATACTCCATTTCCCTTAACAAGCTCAGCATTTCTAATTTATAAGCACCTTTGAACGACGAACAAACAGGAAAAAATCTTAAATAGGGGAAAGGGAACACAGCCTTAATTTTGGAAAACTGCAGTAGTACAGCAGATACACAGATAGCTCGTGCTCTCCTCAATTTGGCAGCAGGCTTTCTAGCTCTACACAAGCAGCTGTATCTGAGCCACACATCACAGCCTCACCAAATCCCACTTAGAGAAGTGCCAACCCCTGTGCATCCCTTCTCAGGCCCAAGACAGCTGTTTGATCACCACCAAACCTAGCTGAGAAAAAAGAAAAATTAGGTTTATTACGATTCTCAGAGACAATTACAGCTTCATCCCTGCCATATGAGTGCTCTTATACTAGAACCAGAAGCACTCAAAAATTTGAGCAAAACCTCAAGTTCTTGGAGCCAACTCCTTTCTTCTCCCAAGACTCTCCAAAAGCCCCCAGCTCTGCTGGGCCCAAGCCACAGTATGGGTGCAGCAACTCTCCCAGTGACTGTCCCTTTTCAAATTAAGTTCTCTACAGCATCACTTTTCCACCTCACCAACAGACTCAAGATACACCAAAGCTTTTCAATGGAATCCTATTAACTGAAATACCTCTTAAGGAGACTGCATTTTTATTTACTCTGCAAGTACTAAAGTAACGGAAGTAGAGTAGCACAGGCTACATCCACTGTAGCTGCCTCCCTCTGCATGCCAAAACCAAGATGGCATCAGAGGGATGGCAAATGTAAGCCTTACTGCTAAAATACACCTCAGAGTGCTTAAAGCCATGATGATTGCAATATGAAAGTCAGAACAGACTTGAAACATGAACCTTTGTGTTCGGGCATCTCATCAAGGGTCGGTGTGACAGTACAGGGATGGATGGGGAGGGAGTAACACACAGCAACGGGCTTTTTGATGGAAAACTTTTGTTCGCCTTTCATGCGAGCCCTAGATCTAGAGGACAAAAAGCAGCCTTTTGCCAGCTCTTTTGCACAGTTGTGTTTATCTGCTGCCCAAATGTGATTACAGCCAGCTCTCTTGCACCACTGTGCTTACCTACTGGCAAAGTGTGATTACAGATCAATCACCTCACATCCTTTGGAGGTGACTTTGCCCACATGCCATCTAGCCAAATACAGGAGGGAGTGCTATGAAGCAGCAGCAATAAACCAGGGGCTGCAGCTCTTGAATTCAAGACACCAATATAAAATGGGAGTGCCTGACAAACAAAGGAGGCCAGTGTATTTCCCCTGTACCTTCAACCATACAGCTAGGAAGACAGACAGGAGGAAGGCGAGGCAGTCCATTTCCCCAAAGCACACTTTGTACGCAGAGTGAGTCTCAGGGTACAGCCAAAGTTTCACACATAAATACACCTCACTAGAAAAAATAACCTGCAATTTAGATATCTCCTTTCTTTACAAAACCTTGTCAAATAATCAGTGAGGAAATAACTCTTAGAGATGCTGCATAAACAAAAACTATACAAAGTAAAAACTTTTAAAGTTTTACTTCGGAAAAAAAAAACCACCAACCCTGCTCTGCCTGATTAATTTCCCCTTAGGCTCCAAAACTGTGATCCTTATAATTTCAGTTAGAGAACAGCAAGTAGAGTCTTTCACTGCTAAGGCAGTTGATTTCCATGGTGGGTGGTACTGTCAGGCTTCCCTAGTTTACACCTAGCCAGAGCTTCTCTGGCCTTCCACCCACTAGGTGGGCACAGCACCTACGGCTCAGCCTGCCCCTTCCAGTTGGAGAACCCAAGCACAGAATTTGCCCTTTGCAGGAGGAACAGCACCAGAAAGCTGCCACCTGAAGGCACAGTCACCTACTGAGCTAGTCCACACAATCAAAAAGATATTCCCTTCCTGTTGGCTAATATTCTCTGGAAATTTGGGGGATTGGTCCAGGGGACCTTCAGAAAGGACAGCAGTAGTTCAGATTTGCTCAGCCAACTCTGACCAATGTATCAAAGACTACCTGAAGGGATGTCACCAACCTGGGAACTCAAACATTCATTAAAACTTTGGCTCATTATCTTAGCTGCATTGCCATCAACATCACGCTGAGCACTCAAGCATGCAGTAAATTAAAACTGTGTATTGGATTCTGTTCCCAAAGATAGCAGATCCAATTACTCATCTGTTTTTGATTTCCACAGCTGTTCACCAAGTTTCTAACCAGAAGAGAGATGAATTTTAAGCTACTAACTTAAACATTTTCCATATGGTATCCAACTGCGCAGCTTGGATTCTTCTAGTTTGAAGTTGGGATATTTGAATATTATTAGGGCTTTTTAGGAATAGCACATGGGAAATAAAAGCTAATTTCCTCAAAAGTCAGAGACAAAAAGCAATCTAATTACTCACCTGCCTCAACAAATCTGCATAACTAATTATCACTCCTGTGCATGAAAAGATTAAAAGTAATGGACTTTCAGAAGCCCCCACTGTGCTACATGCTGCTATCATATATATGAAAAACATGATTACTTTATGAAGATTACAAAACCCCTGTGTTTAACTTTGCTTAAACAACCCTTATTGCCGAAATTTTCCAGTTTTGGGTATTGAAGCAGAACTTTTTCTGGAAAGTCTGAGAAAACCCCTTTCAGCTGTTTCTGAAACACGTGGGGATTACATTCCCCTGTTTAAAAAACAACAAAAAAACCCAGCTGAAACAAAAAACCTCATACACATTCAGCCACTCACAAAAATACCCCTTTGAAATTATGCTGGATACAACAGCAGCATCATAAACAACTGAAATACCTTGGATAGTCTTCAGATAATAGTTTAATTTCATTATTAAGACAGATAATAAGCTTTTAGCATGTTTGTTATGCTGCACCTCTCCCCTAAGACATGTATCTCAGAGTATATATAATTGGGACAAAGAATTTAAGAAAACCAGAAGGCAGCATAACATCTCTTACAAGGGTATGTTACCAAAGTAAGCAAACATGCTGCAGGAGCAAACAGAGAAGCAAACAGGTTGGCTGTGCGGCTACCGGACTAAGAGAAATTCCACCAGGCTTAGTCTATTTTATGACAGTGTATTAAGAAACAAAGAGGCGAGATGAGCTGCCACCTTTAGTCCTGATGTGTGAGGAGATCTGGCAGAGGGCACTGAAAATCTCTTGCAGGTTATAAGAAAACTGCTGTTACTCTCTTGTCTTTACATACGTCCACAGGAGCCAGATTTTTGCAGCACGGAAGTCTGGAAGAGGACAGAGGTTTCCTTGGGATATACCAGGGAGATTCCCTAGCAGCACTGCACGTACAGGGTCAGGTCAGAGATCCATCTAGTCTGCCTATTTTCCCCCCACAGCAGCTGGGATGCCAAGAGAAAGCAGTACAAGTATACAGTAGTATTTCCCTAGTGTATCCTCCCAGTTCTGAACTTCCTCAACCAGAGACTGTATCTACTGTTCAGGAGCCCTTTGTGGATTTTCTTTGTCTTCCATTGGTTCGTGTAATCATAGTTTGAATAGCTTGGCCTTCAAAACATCCTGTGGCAAGGCATGCCATCATTTAATTACGGTTCTATGGAAGAAAATGAGGGGGGGTTGTTTTGTTTGTTTTGAGTGTCAGCTGATTATTTCATTATGTACTTATAGTCCTCGTGTCATGAGAAATATTGAATATGCCTTCAGTAGTCACCTTTTGTATACCTCCTCCAATGTTATGAACTGCTGTGATCTGCCTTTCCCACCCTCTAACTTGCATCATATCTCCCAAGCTTAAGAGTTGCATGTCACCACATCCTACGTCTTCATGTGAACTTCTGAGCACTACAAGAGGACCAAAACCACACAGACTAAGTAAGGAAAGAACAAAATAAGAAGTTACTGGCATGATAATGTTTTGTCTTTTATTTTCCTAGCATTTTTCCTTATAGTTTGTTGGGATTTTTTTTTTCCATCTTTTTTATTACTGCGAGCCACTCCACTGTGAAAAACTAATGTTATACTCCCAACTGACTTTCGGTGAGGAATTTTGAGTGTGCGTTTTGGGGCTTCTTGTTTGCTTGGTCTGGGTTTTGGTTTTTTAAGAGGTTCTAGTATTCTAACATAAATCAGACTGAGGCTTAGCCACTTCGTTATTGGACCCTTACAAAAATATGATAGATGTGAAGCATGACTTCTATGCGTAAAGGCGGTGAACCTCTCCCCTTCAACATATCCATGTGTTTACTAATTCTATTCTTCATTATAGTTGCCTAATAATTTTCCCCTATAGAAGCACATCCTTACTCATCTTAAGCTTCCCAGATCCCCTTAAGAATTGGCATCCATTTCCTGTCTGCTTTTCCTTTGGCACCAAAGCTAATTTAAGTCATACATTACACACCACAGTTAACAGCTCAGTAATTTCATATTTTAATTCCTTCAAAACACCTGGGGTACACCATTTAGCACTGGCAATTTTTTACTACTCATTTTTATGGATTTGTTCTAAAAACATCTACCAACATGTCAATTTGTAAGAAATAGTTCAAGTCGGTTAGCACCTGGTCACAGCAGCACATGCGCAGACGGAGCAGAGACTGTCCTGCAGAAAAAGATTACACAGAGAGGGTTTGGAGCCACCATGATGCATTATGCAATTAAAAGACAGCATTAACCTTAGAAGCGCAAATGCCAAATTTGGAAAGAGTCAAAAACTTTCCCTTCACTCACATAAATATTAATGCTGACACCATTTATAGCTCGCCAGAGGAAGTTTCCAGTACAACATCTTGCTAGTCCAGTATGCTATAAATGTTTGAAGGCTAAACAATACCTTTAGCTATAAGCAATACAAGGCAGGTTCACATTATTTGTGGCCAGGAAAAGTACAGAACATCAAGATTGGATGCAATACCTTTCCAAAGGTAAGCAAACAAACTGGTTTGTCTAGGATTTGGTATTTTTTGTTTGTTTTTAAAAGGTTGCTATGCTTAAATGGTATGTTACCTAAAACAACACAGCAAAGCTAAAGACTACACATTTCCAGGTCTAAGTTTATGTAGTCATATCAACATGTTAAAACATGAAAGCAAAGTTTCTTAAAAGTACATAACGAGGGTTATTTCAGACAAGAGGAAAATAAAACAAGATAAAAAAAATAGTTTCATTCCCACAGGCTTCTTTCTTTTCCTGACACCCAGTTCTTTCTCCCTCTCTCTATTCTTCATTTAAGTTCCTTCCACTTACAAACATAACTTTGGATTGCTTCTTTTGCTTATTCTTGGGTTTTGGACAGAAAGAACCAGCACAACCAGAGCAACAACTGTGCTTATTGCAGAGTTTTAACTAATGGAACCATTTGTATCAGAGGTACTGTTTTCTTAACAGATCCTCTAGTTTAATACTTCAGCTTAGTGTTGTTGCTGGTGTTTAATTAATGTTTTAGTCAATTATTAAAAATTATGTCTTAGTTAATTACTCTGGTAGCTATCATGCCTCCTGGAGGCATAGCCCTTAGCTCTGCCTTGGTACGACACTAAGAAAAAAAATAAAAAAGTAATGAGGACCACCTAGCTAACAGATAATAGTTAAGCATCTAGAAGCAAAAAAGAGCAGTGGGGTTTATCTCATAACCTACGTATTTGTTCTCCAAACGTCATAGTATTCCTACATGAAGAAAAGCCACTTTCAAGCACTGCCACTCTGCCTGATCTCATGGCCAGTGTTGTCTGCTCTTCAGAGGAAGGCAGCTGCTTGGAAATAATGATGTGCTAGCACCAAATAATTCCTTCTTTATTAAGAAGAAATAATCTTAAGATCACAAGTCGATCCATGCAGGAAAAACAAAGCAAACAAAAATAAACCCACGCAAATGAATCCCCAAACTATCTCCAAATGCAGAAAACTACACAATTTCACAAAATCTAAAAATCTCAATATATCTTCTCACTAAGGTGAAGTGACATTTGTTTGCCCACAGGGGAGGCTAACAAAATAGGGAGGATTTCACATCCTCTGTCTTATTTTGTCAGGTTGAATTTGATCTTACCCACATCATCAATTCAGACAGTGAACATCGAGAGCTCCAAGGAAAAGGAGCCAGACGGTTCATCGGAGGAAAAAGTATCTTTCAAACATTAAAATCACTGAACATCCCATCCTGTCAGGCATGTACATCTGCTAAGGGTATTTACCACCTTCAACCTGATGTAGCATCTTCTAAACCTCTGTTGCTTAAAGAGCACCATCTCCTCCCCTAGATCATACACTTACTGTCTTTCTTGGTGGGTTTTTAAAACCTAGAGCCTCAAACAAATTGCTCCATAAGAGGGTTTACAAAACCCAGAGTTAGATCTACAGCAAGTCAACACTAACTGACATCCCACCCCTGAACAGAATCCACCTCCTTTATCAGGAGGTCTGCCAAGGAGTGCAACAGACCAACCAGACAATATCCTTCCTGTGCTTGTGTACCAGGCCTGGTGAGCAGAAGGCTCAATTTTGACTCTACAAGCTTTACAACAACCTGAAGAGCTGCCATCTCACAGCTCTGCAGGGACTAGTTGGCAGTAAATGGGTGATCGGGCTGCTGTTTCAGCAACATGCATTTCCATGTCCTGCACAACACACCTCTCTATCCCTCCCTTGGGAAATCAGTGGTCAGGCCAGAAACTGAGCAAAGCAAGGGAAAACTCAAAATACTTTCCTATTCCAACCTGGAGATAAAGAAAAGCATTGTCCAGATCCTTTCATTATCACTAAGACTCAGACTTTCAAATACATTATTGTGCTTAATTCCTGCTGAATTCTTTATAGGTTAGGCATTTAAATACCTACAAATCCAGTCTTGGTTGACTTGGGTGATCTGTCTGGACTGGATAGGGCTTTGAACGACCTGCTCTAGTGACTCCGAGTCATAAGGGTCAGCCCTTAGGGTCCCCAGCCAGGACCTATAGCATAAGCCTTAAGTTACAATTAGCGAATACCACTTCTGCCTTCTGCTTGCACAGTGTGTCATCAGAGCATCCTGCTTGTTTGGTACCGTTTATACCCACTGAACAATAAACTGTTGGAGTTTCCCAGAACTTAGAGAGGTCACAGCTGTCTGAATTCTGCCACTTTCTTCACCTAAGAGCCTTCCAGAGGGCCACGCACAACCTCTCTCAGCATGCCATGGGTTGCAGTAGCACCAGGACACACCAAGCACTTGGTGAAGAGACCCAGATGACATGGAAGTTGTGACAGACAGCAGATTTTAGCAGCACTCATTGCTATGGTAGCCTGAGCAAACCAAGATCTTCTAAAATAACCTGACCAGCAATCTCAGAGCCTTTGTGGATACAGACCTCTTTAAATTCTGTCCTTAAGCAGATCTGAAGGTTTTGACTGTAGTGATATAAACTCCTTTTATAGCAAAGATAGATATCTAGGTCCTTTATTTACATGCACATGTGATACACAAACGCAAAGAATCCTTCTTCGCTTTTAAACAATTATTTCAGTCACGGTGAGGGCAATAAGCTTCAGCTAATCCTTATGACTCGCATCTCTAGAAACTGACTTTTATTTCTGGAGGTGGCACATCACAGAGAACTGCATCTTTGTTTTGGAAACAAGTGACTAAAAAGGAGCATAACAGTTAAGGGAACCTTTGCAATATAGACAAGCTAAAATTCAGTTATTAATTCAGACAGTACTCTTCCCACTTCTAAAGCTCTGTATCTAAAAAAGCTTTATCACCTTGAGAGTGGGCTAAACTCTAGCAGCATCATGGACTGTCTGCTTTCACTACAACCTTTACTAGATTTTGGACCTGTATTTTACTGTATCTGCATTTCTGTATAACTGCAGAAGGTCAAACTTTTGAAAGTCATGGCTTACTCACATAAGCACTCATTTGCAAAGCCAGTAACAGCTTGCAGGTCTCTGGCTCACGCACAGCAGTGTTTGCAACAGCTATTTTCTTCTCATGGAAATACAGTTTTACAGCCTTACATGTGCTGAGCCTTCAGCCTTTTTGAGAGTGACTCAAAAGGTCATCATTGTGGGCTGCCGTGCATATCAGCTCAATAATTTCAGCCACCAGGTTCTGCACAGCTTAGCAGTACAACATAAAATATGTTTTCTTCCACTTTTGCAGAACAGAATAATGCAAACTGGAGTGGAGAACAATCTCTTTAAAGTCTACGTGTAATACCATAATATCATTATCTGAGAAACTTTAGCAGCTTACCATATCAGTAACGCAATATCTAGGTCCATTATTGTAAATATTTTAATAAGCTTTTTCTGTGCAAGCTGGGTTTTTGTCTGCAAAGCTTAAGATGATAACAATGGCTATTACTCAACAGACCAAAAGAGCCATCTTCAAGAGCACAGTATCTCCAAGAATATCCTAGAACAGATACATAAGGAAGAGAATAAAAGCAGGAAAAGCCCAGAACTATACTTGCCCAGAATAGTCCCTCAGCATCCTGGTATTTGCTGCTCAGCATCTTTCTCAGCCAGAGACCACAGCATTCAGTTTAATAACTTCAAACCTTAATAAAAATCTTATTACAAGAATAAAAACAGGGAACATGCCCCTAGCAAACTGGGATTTCAGCTGTGATTATGATTCAAAAAAAACTATGCAGTGCCTGAAAACAAGAGGAAAACTGTGAATACAAGTCAGTAAGGAGCTCCAGGACCTGTGTAACATCTGGCCTCTGTGAGAAACAATAGTTTCCTAGACTGCAGAGCCTTGGTGGCAGCTCCAACTTCAGACAGGGACAAAAAAACCAGCCAGGGCTGTGCTGCCATGACACAGTTAAAGGAACAGAGAAACAGGGAGGTTATCACCTGCAGCAGTTGATTTTACTTAATCCTCTCTAGCACACCTTGATGCCAGCCTATACCTGCATGAAGCAGAAGCTCTCCTGTCTGCAGAGGCTCAGGGGGAATCACAGAATATCAAGGGTTGAAAGGGACCTTGAAAGATCATTTAGTCTAATACCCCTGCCAGAGCAGGAACACCTAGTTCAGGTCACATGGGAACACGTCCAGACAGGTTTTGAATGTCTCCAGAGAATAAGACTCCACAATCTCTCTTGGCAAAATCTGGTGGTGGAATAGGGTGGCACTCTGCTTGCTTCCATCAGCGAGGGCTGTACAGCATATTCCTTTTACCTCCACATACTGCTCCAGCACTATGACAACACAAACAACAAATAAAAGCAAGACAATATGAACTTTGAGCAGAATTTGCCGTTTTCACAGCTTCCATTGAAAAAACAGTTTCTGGAAATTTTTAGTAAATTTCCACATTTCCCTGAGCCTCTTTTGCCAGTCACTCAATAGATCCTGAGACTCTATCTCTGCCCACACATTGATTTTCATGGGCAGATTCCCAGGTAGTAATCTTGCTTCTTTGGCAGTTTCTTCCAGGGAACTTTTCATATATCTTTTATAAAAGCAGTGCCCAAAAGCCAATCCACTCTTACAAATGTTCTTTGCAATTTCTCCCTCCAGTTCCTGGTGGCAGCTGCAGCCCTCAGACAACAAACACCACAAAATCCTGGGAAGCAAAGCAACAGGAAGGACCCATTAATATGCCCTGTAACTTCCAAGGAACAGACCCTTGAAAAAAAAAAAAACAAAAAAAGCTACACACTCTCTCCATCTTCAGTTTGCCACGTCTCAGTGTCTCCGCTCATTGTGCTCCAGAGGACTTTTACTTCCAACAAAGAAGTAAAAAGTCCAGAAGACTTTTACTTGCAACTTCACAAACACTGATATTCCATGTGAAATACCAGAACAAAGCAGCCTACTGAAATCGCCACCTTGGTTTTCAGCTCACCCTTCAGCTTTTTGATGCAGCTTTCCTTGCTGTCAGACAGAGTTTTTCTTCTTGCACCATATGACCATACATACATATAGACAAGTGCATACACATGCACATACAGACAAATGCACAGACGCTAGGTTTACTGAAGAATCTGAAAAACTATAGCACCTTTCACTATCTTCTTTGCTTAGATAGACTTGTGCAATGTTTATCTACAAAGGCTCTATCGGTGCGTCTTCATGGCTTTCCAGAAAAAAACCCAACCAAAGAAAATAGCAAAAAAACCTACCCAACTAAAGTTCATCTTCCATTTCTGGACTTAACATCATGCAATTGTGGTAACAAGGGCTATTGTGCCTGTGTTATGGTATCTGCAACTCCACCTCCTGATCCTTCTTTCCCTGCACTTCACTACCCAACTGAAGCAAACATTAGAGCTTTGCGTGCAACACCATGGGGCATTTTGGCCAAATCAAGGATTGAAGCAGTGACCCAGAAAGCTCAAAAACATGAGCTCTTCCTGCTAAAACACCAGGCTCTCAGGCAAATGCATCCCATATGCATACATCCTCTGTGAACTGGGCACAGCTGGGGATACACACCACATAACACACCCACGCACTGGTCCGTAGGTCACCCAGCAAATATGTGGGATGAACTGAACACAACGTTTGAATGTGGTGAGTCATATCACAGATTTCAGACCATGGGTTCGCGGCACAAAGAACGCATTGCCATGCAAAACACTAGAAACTTTCCAGCCACCCCAAACAAACCAGCAGCAGAATTCAAGTTCCGTGGTCTCCTAGATTTGACCCATCCTAAACAAGCTCCCAGGGCATCCCCTTCCACCCACTCTGAGCAGGCCGTGAGACACAAGACACATTTTCCTGATGTGTCACAGGCATCTACAGACAAATATCTCTAAAGCTGAGCAGGACTGGGATTCTGCAAAGCTCTTATGCCATGTAAACGTGCTAAGATAACACAATATATCTCACCACACTTACAAGTTTGCCCACCAGAGGAGCCTGACTGCTTTCTTATACCACCACAACATTCCAGTCCACAAAACATAATAAATTAGCATATATAGGATAAAAGAAATAATCAAAAACATACCTTGAGTCACAGAAGCAATACTTATAGTAGCACCTTCCTCTCTTCCTTCTTCTGAGAGCAAACAGGAAAGCTGTGGGAAAAGATCTCAAAGCCCTGAGGGCACTAATAAGCCTTAATTACCCTAATTAGCCACACCCACACCTGCAGCCATGGCCAAAGACCTCCCTTGCAGCCTAGGCTGGAGGCAGCTGTCCCTGAGCACACCACAGGGACAAACCCCCAAGATTGTCCCAGGCTGTCCCATACCCCGAGGCCAGTATCCACAGTCTTGCACAGAGCTGTGCAGTGACCGGTGGTGCCAGCCAGGGCTGCACCGGAGGAGTCCTGGGCAGGGGTGGGGGGATGAAGGCTCCAAGGGAGCCTCCTTGGGGAGATTAAAGGTGATTAGTACCCTTCAACCCTGGAAGAAGAAAAGCAGCTGTGGCCTCTGGAAGACAAAAAGGAAAGGATCTCTTCTGTTGATATAATCTCTGAGCCACGTGTCTTAGTTAAACGTTTCTGTTGATACAGATCCTGTTCGAATTGCCCTTAGACTAACTTGTTATTCTAGGCTTCTCTTTAATTTAAAAACAATAAATAAATAAATAGAAATCCTATGCAATCTTTGCAATGCACCTGTAAATTACTTGTCCAACAGGGTTTGCACTTTTGGTTAGACAGGAACATTAGCTACACAGAGCTCACAGGTATGTGCGTTTAGTGAGCTTTGACACTTCTGTGGTGCCACAGGGTCAGGGACTGTCAGTGGGCTGGCAGCTCAAAAGGCAAGTCCTGTGCCTTTACTCACTGAATTTATGACAATATCTCTAGTGTAAGTGGCTGCTTTTCTCTTGCCTATATTTGTTTACAGAGAAATCCTGGAACTGATGATTATGATGGCTCCTGTATTTTCTCTGTCAACTGGCCACCAAAGCAAGCCACCCATTTGTTTACAGACACAAAGGCAGAAATTGCCTTCCGAACAGCAGCACATCCCAGCACACAAGAATTAGAGTTCAGTGGTTGGGCATTAACCTACTACGAATCTGAGATAGCAAACAGTAGGTAGCAATTACTGTGCAAAACTCAGGCAGACACTGGTGTGCACGTGGGGAACGATCAGGCCCCTGCTACTTCCACTGAGGCTAAAACTGGTAACAGTTCCCTTGGAGACATTCATATGCAAAATATGCAAACTGATGAGCTCTGGACCATCTTAGTATCTCAATGAGCTGTTTATTTCAGATAGAGACCTGCTACTGTGCACAGTGAGGGTAAGACAGTTCTGCTCCAGACACATACAGATGACCCCTGTTTCTTCTTAACCATCAAGGACAGATCAGAGGCTGTTGGTTTAAACTGGGCCCTACTTCTGTTTGGTACTGGTTCAACTTCCTGGCTTCTCCAGTGATCAAACTTGACTTTGATGAAAGACTGAAATGTTTCAAAGTCTCCACCCAAGATGTTCAAACCGAGAAGACCCCTTTCTGTCCTGACCACCTCAGCTTCCTCAAGCTACCAGGGGCCAGCACTTGTATAGGAGACCTCAAAATGAAGCAGGGTGTTGTAACATGAGAGCAGATTTCTTAACTACCTCTCTCACAGTTCTTCTGCTTCTGTGTTATGCCCCACCACCAGTCAAAGGATCCATCTCCTCATAGGTCACAGGTGCTCAGTCTTCTATCTTCTTTCCACATCTGGCAGCTCAGACCATTGTCTTCCTTTCTATTCTATGGTGAGATTTAGCATCTTTGTCCTTCCTTCAGGGATGCAGAGTATAAACCCCACCATACGGTGTCCTCTTTGCCTTGCTGCCAGGCTCTGGGCTATTCTGTCTCTTCTTCCCATTGTGAGAGTCTGCAGGCACGCCCGGCAGAGCCGCAACAGTCCTCTTAAATTCTGCTTGTGAAGTTTCCATTTGGGGTCTATCACACCTGTTATAGGGCAACTTCTCAGCTGTTGTATCAGATTGTATAGGGGAGAGAAGTCCTAACACTTTGTGATGGTGCCTCCAGCACTATCAGCTGACCCCATTAGCTGACTAGAAACACCTGTAGAGATGCAGCTGAAATCCCAGCCTTTTCATCCTTCCTGACTGAAAGGAATTTTATTTTCCTACTGAAAACATACATATAAGCAAATGAGCAAAATTGCACAGACTGTTGTAAGCAATCTGTCTTTCCCAAACTGGTCCAAAAGCCTGTGCTTAACAGTCAGGGTTTTATACATTTTTTCTCCTGACTGTCCACTGCACCTTCGCCAGTACTAGCAGCTACTAAGAAAAAGATAGGACATCTTCTCATCGAAACTCTTAGGTCTGTTTCCAGTTAAGGGTGCAGTAAAATAACATGTCATTTATAAAATCAGATGGAAAACCCCAAAGAACAATTTAAAGATAGGCTGGTTTCTTCTCAGAAAAATAAATGTCAGCCTAGCCCCACCTTTTCTTGTATACATGAGACAGACTGAGAAGAAGAGATCAAATGGTTCTTTATGTCTCATGAGATGAATATTTCCCTTATGCTTGCACTAGAAAAATTTGTAGCAGCTGGCAGCACCTTTAACAAGCACATTGAAGCAGTGAGTGAGATCCAGTTATTGTCTTCAGGTTGGTTTTATATCTTAGCATAATTGCCAAATGACTAATACCTGCTTATAGTCCATTGCCTACATGACACATCATCTAAACCACATAGCAGATCATTTTATCTCATCTCTCTGCTTATCACATCTTTCCTAGACTGCAAGATCTGTGAGTTGGGCTGCTTTTTTCCTCCCTTCCTTTAGCAGCAATTGAATCCCCACCTTGACGGATTCATGAGAGTAACTGCTTTGACAAAAAGATTATTTACAAATTTAAATAAGTTGATGTTTCCTCACCAAAGTAAGCAAAACCAACATGGCTCTGACTTGAAACACAGTTGTTTCAACAAAACATTTGCTTCTTCTAAACAGCAAGAGAAAAGAGAGGATAGGGTACTTCATTCCCTGATTAAATCCAAGAAGCAATGGATGCAGACTGATTTCTACCTGGGCCCTGAGGGAATCCACATCTCATATGAGCATTATGGCTGCCAGGCTACAGGATAGCCAAATCTTATAGTGTAGTGATGTTCTTGTACAATTTTATACAAGTTATAGTCACCGGAGCAGGTACTGAAATCCAATATATTCTTGCCTCTGTGTGTTTGCTAACCACTGGATTAGAGAGTATTTGTGTTTTGTTTTTTTTCTTTTTTCTCTGGCTCAGGAAATACTTACTTTATCCTGTGGGCACATAGGTCCAATGGGAAAAACTCCAGGCATACTGCCCTTTTTTCCTAAAATACCCCAAAGTGCTGGAAATTCAGTGGGATTGGATTATCCAGCTGCACCCAAGCACAGACTGGAACTGGATGAGGGACTCCCAATTTCTGGGCAAAAGCATTTAGCCAGAAGTTAAGTAAAACAGAAAAGTGACTGTGAAGAAAAATCCACTCCTGGAAGAAAATAAAATCCCAGGAGTAACTAGTTAGAGAATTTGCCCTAAATTCATAAATAGTTTTGGGATGACCTAAATATAATTTTCCCAACAAACCTACTATTCAACAGAATTTTTTCTTCCAATTTTGGAGTTGACTCATTTGGGGTGGCCCACTGTATGCATTAAAAAATAGTAAACTTAAGAAGGTAAGGTTTCTTTTTATGCAAGTTGGGTAAAAAGGAACTCACTATGGGCTTCCTTAGTCCACATTTAGAAAGGTGTCGTCTGGTTTTCTAGAGTCACCATCATCGCAAAATTATCACTGTGAGGAACACGGCAGACAAAATGACCACAGTCATCCTCAAGAATGACATTCTCCCAAATTAAAGTTCACAAAATGCCTGACAGAATTGCCCTTTTCATAAGTCATTGGAAGTATTAAGAGTCCTGAGAACAGAAGATGACAGGGTATCATCCTCAGATACGAAAAAAATAAAAGGGCACCTAATTAGAGGTTTCACAAATATCAACAAAGCAAAGTTGAAGCAGACCTCACTCTGTGGGAAGGAATTGCTTTCGATTACCCCATGATTGAGACCACAGCTGCAATCACTGCTGCCACCACAGACTAGCCATGTCCTTCCTTCACCTCCATAGACATGGCCACCAGGCAGTACAACCCCAGTAACAGGGCCTCCCCACATTCACCAAAATCCTCCACATTTGTTTTTAGCCTTCAAAAAGGGGCTTTGTAAAGGAGGAGCAGACATCAGAGCTACTTGTATTAAAGATTCAGCAATGATAAAATATCGGTTGGATAAACTCAGGGCACTTTTCACCAGGTTGTTCAGAGCTGGAAGGCTAATGCCTGATAGGGCTTGACGAGCCTGGCAAACAGAGACGTTACTCAGACAGGAGATATGTAATTAAGCAGTAAAGTGTTCCATGCCAAGGCTGCTGGGGAGTAATAACACGCCTCAGGGAGTATGAAAAAGCACAAAGCTGTGAGCAATGGCACCTGAGAGCTGCAATTATGGAGAAAATCACGGGGTTTGTTATTCTTCTGGTGGGCCTAGTGGGTCCCCATGGCACCTTCTGCCCTGTCGAGACCTTCCTTCAGCCCCATGGGGAGACCTCTGCCACCACCCCTTGCCATGGCCCCAGGCCTGCCACCGTCCCTGGGCTCCCCCAGTGCAAATGGCCTCTGGTGGAAGCATTGGGCCTGGGGTGGGACCGAAACCCCACTGCTGCAGGCTCCCCCACCACAAAAACCTCTCGGAGATACCCCATGGAGGGCGGCAGCAGTGGCAGCCCCTCATTGAGCTGCATACCGCTCGCTAACCTTGCTTGGAGGCAGCAATTCTCATTTTACAGCTTTTTCACCTGATGGCTTCTTCCGAGAGTCTATCAGTATAATTAAGAGAGAGTTTTTCAATAATTCCAGTTGCTCCAGACACCTAAACAAAGTAGCCAGTGGGCTGTGCAGAAACACTGTGCGGAGGCAGCTGGGTGGCCATGACAGGTGTCTGCCCTGTCTCTGTGATTTATTTTATTCATCCCTGACCAATTCATCCTCTGTCATAGGTGGAAGGGGGTGTTGGGGCAGCCCAGGGTCCCCAGCCTGCCCCACATTGGGCACAGCCCTGGTGTCAAGGTGGCCTGATCCCTGACCTGCTGAGCCAGGGCAGAGAGGAGAGTTGGGGGGAATGGAAAAAATAAAAAAGAAAAAAAAGCATTGGTGAAAGGCAAGTTAAAGGCAGGTTGTGGCTTAAGCCACCCTCAGGGGCATCTGTGACTGATGGCTGGGAAACTGGTGTGAAGAGGACAAAAAAACCCCCAGGTTCAGTGCAAGGAGACCCCACTGGCAGACCTGAAATGCTGGGGGCAGCCAGGGGCACTGGAAATTTTTAAGGGGAGCCTTCTGAAATGAGCCAAGAGCAAACCCACACCTTTATCAAGTTGACAAGATGTATACGAAGCTGAAGAAACAAGTTTTATTTACTTAGACTCCTACCATCCCTGGAAGCATTCAAGGCCAGGCTGGATGAGGCTTTGACAACCTGGTCTAGTGGGAGGTGTCTCTGCCCACAACAAGGGCGCTGGAACTTGATGATCTTTAAGGTCCCTTCCAACTCTAACCATTCTATGATTCTATTACATACAGAAAGAGACCTGTGGAGCTGAGGAGGATGGGAGAGCCCATGGGAACTGGAGTGATGAGGGGAACATGCCAGATTGAAGGGAATGGAGTGAATGGTTACATGTGCAAGGATGAGCTCTTCTAAGAAATCTTCAAACCTTCTATTTTAAACCCTTAACCAAAGAAGCCCATTCCTAAACAAGCAAGCTGTAGCATTACAATTCTAGCACTCATTTTTCAGCTCTGTCTGTGCTTTAACATGCAGGTCCCACGACTGCCTGGGGAAATCGTGAACTTCAGGTGATTTCCAATAATTAGGGGAACAATGAGACCAACTGTGTATGTTAATGGCATGGCTCACCTCACAACACTTGGGGTATATATGAAGTCATTATTTCCACACGCGAAAAGCATCACCAGTAACAAGTCTTGTGAAAAAGATTGGGGGGGGGACGGGACGGGGAGAAAGCTGTTGGGAGTGGCTGATATTAGACCAGGGTCCTATTTTCACTGTGTCACAGCTCAGCTGGCTGCTTACAACCCAGTCTTTCCCTAAGGCAACCACTTTTATGGACCCGTGCTTAAATGGAACAGTTTGGCCTTCAGATGCAACAATAGCTTACGTGCAGGACTCCCTAAAAGCACAGGTCCCTGGAGAGGAACATGAGGATGTCTACAGGAATGAGCTGGCTGTGGCCCGAAGCAGCAGAGCAGATTTGTGTAATCCTATCCCTTATAAACCAAAGAGAGGACTTAATAATTTTCCAGGCAGTGCTTCAAATTGGATCACTAGGGATATCTGTGAGGATTCCAAAAGAAATGTTCCTGACAGCCATTAATGTGTTCCCAGTGACGTACAAAATGCACACTCACACACACATGCGTGCGCACAAACAAAGCAGCAGGAAGCCTGGAAAAAAAAATCAGCTTGTGTGCAAAGGTGCATTTAAAGCTAATTACATCACAGGGGACTCATTAATTTCTAGGACAAATAATGACTCCCACTGCCCTTTCACGTGCGCTCCCAGCAAAGGGGCGCAGGAGCTGGATGCAGGGCATGTGCATAGCCCAGCTTCCACCCTTGAAAACTCCAAGGGGCCACGCTCTGTTTCCATAACACTTTTTACATGCTTGCTTTTATGGGTCTCTTGATGACAATCTAAATCCTGCCTGTTCTTCAATAAACCATTAATCTCCCAGATAGAGTTCAGGGAAGTTGCTGTGTAGCAATAAAGAGCATGTTTCCAGAGCCCAGAGGGACAAAAAGAAAAAAAAAGTGAAAGGGAGTGACATTGTTTTTGGAAGACAACTTCCTGGCTTGAAGGGGATGAGGGCATTCAGGGTTATCTTCCCAAACCCTACCTGGAGCCTCCCCTCACCGAGTCCTGATACCACTTTGCTTGTAACATTTGTGAGAGGAAGGTTTACCCCTCCAAAATCTGGGTCAGCATAAGAAAGGGGCTGGTCATCACATGTATGGTAGACCCTGATGGCCCAGGAGCATTTGTTGGGTGGTACCACCTGGGACTGTGTTCTGATAAGCAGACAGCAGCTGGGGAGAGGCAGTGCCCATCATTGCCAGCCCCAGCCTACCAAACCTGGCTTGGAGATCAGTGCAGAGGGGGCTCCATGGGTTCCCCACCAGCCAGCGATTTCTCTGGCAAACTCACACCACCCAATTTACAGGCTTGCTGCTGCTTTTGCAGACTGAGGCATAAGATGTCTCCTTTTCGTCTTCAAACTACTTCCTTTCAGTGTGTTGATGGTACCAGTGTCACAGAGCCGGCGTCACAAAAGCCATCCAACCCCCATGCCAAGCTTGGCTAGTCCTGTCCTGGGTTTGCATTTGAACTGATGACCCACAGTAGAAGTAACGAATTCTGTGTCCCACTTTATAACAGGAAAAATAAAATGCGCTTCCAGGCCCCTATAAAATTGATGTTAACCATATGTCAGTGCATGAATTGTGTATAGCTGTTAGGAAAGCACGTACTGCACTACTCAAAAGTGATGGTAGCAGTCAGCATTAGAAAGTGACAAGGAGCAGAAAAAAATCATTTTTGACCTGTCTTAAGTGCCCTAAGCTATGTCGTTTATGCAGAAAAGAAGAGAAGATAAGAAGCCTGAAAAAAACAATTTCCCTGTGCTACAGTGCTGTAGGAAAATGACAGCGAAGGGGAAGAAAATAGCACATCAGGAACACACATACAAATAGAAGTCCACTTATTGGACTATCCCAGCTTAAACTGACACAGCTCTCAACAGAAAGATGAGGGAAAATTTGCTGTCTGTCTAGACATCATAAATACAAGGACTCAAAGAGTCTGGTACTTTTACTCTAAACTCCTGGTTCTGTGATCCTTCCTTGGCACACATGTATCTGACAAATATTCCTGAACAGGACACTTCTAATCCCAAAGCTCTGCCTTTTCCATATGAATGTTTTGTACCCTTCCTCCCATACGAATATAATGTTCTAGTTGTTCCTGAGGACAGTACTTCACAAGACAAAGTAAAGATCGTGGAAGAGAAGCTGTGGAAAAATTTATTTTCACTGACAAACAGAATCTTGTGACATTTTGAACATCCTTTATGAGTTTTATTATAATAGTGACGCATAACTAAGTATGTAAATATCCTATAACTCACCTGAAGCAGTAAAAAACAGCCCTAAGGCAACGTTTTTGCTTGCCACTGCAGCAGGATGACCACTGATGACAGCTAGCTCTGTCCACAGCCATTTGCACCTCCTTAATGATGGCTCCCCGCAGAGACAAGCTGCACAATCCTTTTCATCTGGTGATTCATTCTTGATGAATATAGGAGGAAAAAAAAATATTTACAGTGAGAATCCATCTGAGATACACATCCTGGCCAAAGAGCAGCTAATTAGATATGACTTCAGTTAATTGTTTAGCACTGAGCAGCTAGACCCCTAGTGAAAGAATGTGACAGAGCTGTCACTGCTGTGTCCTTTGGTGAAGGCACAATGAGCAGTTCCATGGTAAATATGGGTAGGTGCTACCATCACATCGCCCTGTGCCTGACTCTCATTTCCCAGACAACGCTCACCCACCTAACCAAAGTCAACAGCAACACAAAGGTCATTATCAGCCTGCTTTGGTGTAAAATCCTGTGCAACTGAGCTTAATTAACATGCATGAGCAGGATGCACGTGCAGCCCCAGACATCCCACAGTGCTCTCTTGCAGCGCTGTGTGCGGAAAGTCACACCTGGAGAAATGTCCCGGTGGTGCCTAGGCTTTCAGCAGTCCCAGCACCGCTCCCCGCTTCTACAAGCGTCAAGAGTGTACCCTGCTTCCCAGTGTGGCAGAAGCGCAGCACTAGCATGCCAGAAATCAATTACTGCTACTCATTAGCCTGCTGACAGGATCGGCAATAGCAAAGGGTGGTTTACTAGCATCAAGTAGCATCCTCCATTAAGGACTTGAAAGAGTCCCTGCTGTGTAACATTCAGGGATAGTCTGTCTGCTACTACACGGTTCCATACCTATTATTAAAAAAATAGTAGTAGCAACACTTTTTCTCTTCCTCTCTCCTCTGCTACAGGAAACCTTCCTTGATCAGTTTACTCTGTTCTGAAGGGAGAGGAGGGGGATATACAGCCTTAGAGGTGCACAGTTTACATTTCCTCCGGAAGAGAAGGAAAGACTGGCCTTTTGTGTATTCCCTAGGACGGGATTCAAAACCTCTTGTGAACATTGTTTGTCTCACATCCTCTCATCTGCACTGCTCAGCTAACATTTTGATTGCTGGGATGAGACACAGCTGGCCCAGGGAGGGCTGGGCAGGCGTGCTCCATCCCAGCATTCGTGGGTAAGCTGCAGGGGCTGGAGGCATCACACGCTGGGCCCGGATAAACAGCTGGAGCTCACACCAGAGGAAGTTCTTCAATTTGTGGTTCCTTCTCCAAGTACAAAGAGTGGCAAATCATCTGTCTTTTCTTGCTTTCCATCAGAGCTCAGCACCCTGAGATTCTCAGCGTGGTTATTCTCACATCAGCTTTAGGCAGTGAAGATGTGCTCTTCCTTACAGCTTATAAATGAGAGTCGTAGCCAAAGCAAGTAATTTTCCAGAGTACACAGCGAGCCTGGAGCAGAAGAGGGAAACTGAATTTAGTCTCCCACATCCCAGGGCTACTGCCCCGCTTGCCAGCACCTACTCTCTCATATCAGTCAAGCCAGAAGGCTCTGTTACATGGCTTCTGCCGACCTGAGAGGTCCAGTGGGGTGAACTGCATTCTTCCAGATAGTCAAAGATGCCAGCAATTGTCATTTGTTGCCAGTGGCTGCTCTAGCATCTAACAGCATAAACGGGAGCAAAAAAGCTTGTTGTTCCTAGGTGGGCAAATGCTTTGTATTTATACCATATATTTCATTTGAGAGTCACAAGTAACAAGCATTTAATGCCTGTCAAGAACACATCACATCCTCACAGGTAGGAATGTCTAATAATCAAGTGAAGAAATGGACAGTTAAATTTTTCAGGGAGAGAGTAGCCTGTGATACACCATTCAATAGCCTTCATTATCCTTCTTTTACGGACTTACTCTGGTGGCAAAACCTCAGTCTAACCTGGCCTAATATAAACTGAAACCCTACCTAAACTAAAATAAATTTAAGCTTTGAAAAACTCCAGTGCTCATTGATTTTGTGTTATTTTCCGTTTTCTTCCCTAGTTGAGAGGGATACAGAAGTGTCAATATACTAAGAAGGCAGCTCATCTTGCAGCTATTTTTGGCTGCATGCAGTAGGAACTGCAGAGGCGTGTGAAAATGGAAAGAATACAAAAGCAAACCAACCAAATACACAAATAGGATCAGTGCTTAAAACCAAATAGCCTAAACCATTTTATTAAATGTTGTACCTCTTAGATTCAAACCTCATATTTTAAATTTGAAATGCAACTGTGAACACAGGAAAAAATAACCTTCCCACTAGATCAAAAAGGTCCAGAAGGATTATAAGCTGAGCATGGTAGATCAACAGCCACAGGAGAGCATGGCCCAGCTTTGGCACAATTGTGTCTGGTGCAGCCAACTACATTCTCCACACCCCTCTAAGCATCTTTGAGAATGCTACTCTGTCACGTGGCAGGGACTCCTTCTGTCTTTGCAAGGCCTTGACATTTTTAGATTAAAGGCAGGTAGTTTAATCTTCTCTTGGTTGAAACGGTTCATGGTGATACAAGTGCGCACTGGGCACCAGTGTGCTCCTCATTCTCAGGAAATACACCTATCCCTGTCCAACATCATGCACAGAGGACTTAGAAATAGAAATTACTTGTCACAGCTTATCCGTTTCCTTCCTTTCCAACTCTGGGAGAAATGATTTATTATTTGGGTAGGTGTCGGCACATGTCTGAGAAAGGGACAGATCCAAGGGAATTCATCGTGAGAGGGCCAAGCCGGGGAGAGAACTTTTGCAGTGAGTTGTAACACATGAGGCTCCTGCCCTTACTTACCATGATCTGTGACCTTCACTCTAGTCCTGGGAAAGGGGATTCTCTTCTGCTCCTTAACCTTCCTGACCTGGTTAACCCTTTCCTTGGTCCAGAGCACGGCAGCCCTGGGAAAACCTGTGGCTTAGGAAGAGACGAGTTCCTGCATTTCCACTGCAGTTATTCAGCATCTTCAGTCCATGGAATGAGTAACCTCATGGGTGCATCTGGTTGAGATCCACCAGTAGGGTTTAAGACTTTAGATCAGCCAGCTGCTACCACAGATCCCAGTGTCATAATCTTCCGAGCTGGCGTATATATTTACAGTAGATCCTGGAGCCAGACCGTGTACACGTGCCACATGAGGCCATCTTTTCCTGTTCTGACCAAAGTGACATGATTTAACTGTTCCAGCAAACATATGAGGTATAGCCCTGCTAAGAAATGGGAGGCTAATTGCTGTGTTCTGTTATGAAAGAATACATTTGTGAAAAGAAAAAAAAATCATGTCCATTCACTCGAATTACAACCAATTATCATTGCCCTCAAGCCAAGACCTATTAGCTGTGAATATGATTTAACTCAGTTACTGAAGCATACTAGAAACATCTGTCATTTGGGGGGGAAAAAAAATTACCTTTTTTTCCTTAGTAGTCAAAAGGATTTTGAAACAAGCTTGAGAGGGGCAATTTTCTTCCTTCCATCTGTAGCTTTTCAAGGTTAACAATGCTTCTTTCAACTTGGAACAATAGCTACCTGGTAGTCTTGGGTCATCAAGCTGTCTTCAAAGCATCATTGCATTCAGCTGCACATTCAATTAACTTCTATAGCTAACATATATTTTCTTTCTTTTTCTTCTTTTTTTTTTTCCCTGGTGCCATCAAAATACTAATTTGGATGAAGGCATATGTTGTAAGACAAAGAAAAATACATACCAAACCATCACACATTCTTTCTCGCACACCGCATGGGCCAAGGACAGCTCTGTGACAGCCTACAGGAAGGTGGGCATATTTTCGTGCTTTCTAGTTCACTTCGGTGTAAATAGACCCCAAAGCACACAGCGTTTTCCTTTATAGCAGCTCAATTTAACACAAGAATGAATTAGAATAAGCTAGCTTTTTTGGTCCACAAAGCGGAGCTGTAATTTACATTTTGTTCTGTTTTCCCTTCTTATCGCCAGTGCTGTCAGAAGTCTCGTGATTCATTATTGGGGCGATGGAAACACTGAAACACAGAGAGCGGCGTGGGTAATGTGGACGATGCAACATCACTGACCCGCTACTCCAGGACACTGTGGGTGTCCTGGGAGATTACATTGCCAGAGGGAAATGTAGTCTTGCTGATGGGCAGCTCTAGGTCCACAGAAGCTTGAGAACAGGCCCCAGAGTTATTTAGTGGGAGTGACTGAAGAGAGAGCAGGACTCGGGGAGGGGAACAGGTTTTGTGGGAAAGCCAGCAGATATAACTTTATAGTAACTTGGTTTTTGAAGCAACCTCAAATTACCCCACGCAAGTAGGTCTCAGCCAGTGCCTGTGACCTTGTACATACTGTCACAGCTTGAAGGAGATATGGAAGTGCAAACTCGCCTCTAAGTACTTCCGCCCTGCATTGGGAGCCAGAATCCCAAAACTTCCCCTTATCCATAATGCTGAAAAAGATCACAGTGCAGCAAACCAGTCCCAGGATTGAACGTACCATGGCCCAGTCCTGGAAATCCAGCAGGAGCAGAGACCTGTGCCAGATATTTACCTGTAGCCCCAACCCACACATTTTGCTACAATGCAAATTTAAAACCCAACCTCAAAATGTGGACTTTGAGAGACTGAAAGAGTGACAGGGAGCAGCTTGTCAGTTTTGCCAGCCTCTCCAATGGCTCGCCAGCACGCCCAACACTTTGCAGGAGGACTCAGGGCATCCCTTTGGCTGCACATGGGCAGGAGCCAAGCATGAAGAAGTTGCCCCATGCCCTGAAGAGCTGGTATGGGCCCAAGGCAAATGCACAGCGCCTGGCTCAGCCTGCAATACTGCAGAACTGTCAAACACAAGGAATCATTCAAAAAGAGGCTAAGAAAAAGATCTTGTAGAAATTTTGCGTGGTCTCATTACTGGAATTCTATTTGACGTAGTGAACAAACATGGAAACTTTTCCAGGAAACGTGTTTCTTTATTTAAATAAAAATTCGTGCCAGTAGAAACAATAAACTTTAAATACATGAGACAATTATATACAACTCAATGTTAGGAATTATATACATCAGGTTTTTTTACAGATACAAATACACTTATACCACAAGTAAAAGGACGAAGCAGAAAGCAATGGAAAATGTGACAACTCGCGCATGTCAGTCTCATTTGGAAAGTTTCAGGATTCAAGTGATTCCAGGCAAAGTGCCAAACTTAATTTGGCTTCTTTCAAACTTAAAACAACCCCTTTCAAAGTAAATCTACCAAAAAGCTTTATATGGTCTGATCCACAGTTCACTAAAGTAGATGGAAAAACTCCCACTGCCTTCAGCCTGGGCTGGATCAGGCCCTTTCCGAACACAACGGGGCCTTTGTTCTGCGGTGCTGAGAGAGAGACAGCGATACCTCTGCACAGGCTCCATCACCCTGCTCTAACCCTCCCAGCCAAACCCAGAGCTCGCCCTTCTAAATAGCTGAAGCACCGCAGACTCGCCTCAGCTCACTTCTGCTGCTCAGCGTTCCTATTTTTCAAGCCGTCTCTCTCCAGCTCTAATGCCAGTGGATAAATCACAGAGCTATTTTAGCGCAGGAAATATGTGGAGACATTTTGCAAACGTTTTGCTGTGCAACGCTTTAGATTCAGGCCCTTTAGCCCTCATGGTTCAGAACTGATCCAAACATTGTAATAAGTTACTATAAAATATAAGGTATGATTGAAACAATCATACATTGCTACAATATTAACATTACTTCTTTTAACAGTGCAATAATTTAGTAACTAATTTCATGAACATTTTAAAAAAAAAATCACAGTACCATTAAACTAGGAGGGGAAGACTGTGGTGGTTTTAAAAACTAGTTACTAATGACTTTATGGAAATGCATGTGTCACATGTGAGCTGATTTAAAAAAAAAAAAAAAAAAAAAAAAAAAGAGAAGGCTGTAATGCAATGTTTATCTACACTGGCTTAAACACAGCGCAAAGGCCAGATTCTTCAGTGATGTAAGTGGGTACAGTTTTACTGACCTCAGATGGAGAATTTAACAACAGGGAATCACAAAATCATGTGCGTGTCCCCTGAAGCCCAGAGGACTCAGCTGATGACTTCAGTGGGGCCAGGATTTCACCCTTGCTAGGTTAAATTCTATTCTGAATTCCACCTATTTTTCCAAGGGGGTGTAACAGAGCAGCATTTGTTCAAGCCTTTCTACATTTTACACCTTGTAACAAAGATCTTTCAATATCTTTTTTTTAACGCCCAGATCTTTGCCTCTAGTGATCAAATGTACATGTCTCTAGAATAATACAAAAGCCAAAAATAAAACCACTTTTACTACTAATAACTCAAAGACTGGATTGCAGCAGAAATTAGTGAACCTGACCCAGCCAGTACAGGTACAACTTAAGCAAAGACAGATATGGTGGCATAGATCTGAAATTGGGCTTTACTAACCTCCTAGAAATTCCTTGCCTCTTTTTTTTTTTTTTGATTTATTTATTTACTTTTTCTTTCATGTTTTCTGTGCCTAAAGTCAGTCTCCAGCTGTGCTGCAATCCCCCTTCAACTACAGCATCAACAAATTTTCAGCTCTTGAGGCCTCATTGAGCAAATCTGTTGGTTGTACCTTGTTATAAGAAAATCACAAAAGTACTTCAAGCCTATCACAGCGTCGCATGAATGAGCGTTACCAATCATCTTCAACAACGAGGCACTTGCATTAGGGAACTTCCCTAAACATTTCCCAGATATTTGCAGACTTCTGAAATATGCAGAGACATGCCAGTAATAGTTACGTTGTTAGACAATATATATATAGGTATATATATATATTCTCCTTGTTCTTAGCTCTTATGGTAAGAAATAACAATGGAAAAAGTAAAATTAAGCATCCCAATTATGTGCAAGTTACACTTTGGTGTTAGGTACCACTGCTTCCTTGTCCTACCAGCTCTCAGGAACGCCTCTCAGGGGCACAGATACCTGTTGAGAGTTCATTGGAGAGCAGGGAAGTAGAACCACAAGTTCTTAGTGGGAGCTCCGCTTACGCTTTGGCAGCTGATCAAGGGAGCCCTGCGAGTGCTAGGAGTTCTTGTGGATGTTTTCCGCAGATCCCTCGCTGCTCTCATTGAGGAGCGTTTCTGACACTTCCCCCAGTTCAGCATCCAGCACTTCCTCCTGGATGGTGAAGTGAACATCTGGGGAGGAGGATTCAGAGCTCACGCTGCTGCCTTCCATCGAGCAGATGGCACAGGACAGGGACGGCACCATGCTCTCCTGCAGCATGTTTAGCATCATGGGGATCTGGACAGATTTCAGCCCCGATATGGTTGGTAGAGGCTTGACAGCTTCCCCCCATTCTCTCTCCTCGTCTTTGTAGAGCAGAAGCAAGTTGGATGACTTCTCTTTTCTTTTGGATTTCATGTAGCCCAGCATTATCCCTATCAGGAAGATCCCATAGAAAGACATGACGATCAGAATGTAAAAATACTCATTGCTGTTGTTCTCCGTGTTGCGGGATTCAGCATCAAGCATGGCTTGGGTCATATTTGCATGGTCCATTTTCAGCATGAGAAGTGTCTTACCACAGCTAAAGCCTGGAGGAGAATGGATAATGTATACGTATGATCAAACTTCAGATCAAAGACATAAAAGACATCTGAAAAAAGATTAGCCCAAAGTATTCCTTGCTACTTGTAATCTCTAAGCTTGCAGGACACACTTGAATGAAGCTCACAGTCTATCACACTTCTGCATTAATATTGTAACTGAATGAACTGTTATTCAGATACAGAAAAAGTTAAAGGAAAATAGTAAATCATGTTGAGTTCTATGCTGAATTATAACCCCCCATCCACATGATTAAAGAAAGAAAACTATTTAGAAATATTTACCAGGCATTTAAACATACTTTTTTTTGCTACTTGGCCATGTTTCCATAGCAGGGGGAAAGTTAGAAGTATTATTTTATTCAGTGGTGCAGGAAAAAAAAAAAATTAAAAAGCAACTTACGTTGGTATGCAAATAATTCCTCCTTTAGCAAAGCTCAAGAGACCTTTCCTCTACCAAATGCCGGGTGTTCTGAAAACTTTCCTCTGCTGCAGTTGGAATAAATAGCTCTCAAGAAATGTTTCATCACGTGTTTTAGAGGCACAGTTTATAATAGTTTTGTGTTGGAGTCAACAGATGAACTTGAAGGATTGCAGTTCAACCCACTGAACTCTTAACAGCTGTGAAAAGAAAAAGAGTTGGGAATTCAGATTTTACTCTTTCCTAACCAGTTCAGCACTGGTTCTTTTAGCTCAGAATCTGTTCCTTTCACTGCCATCCAAGTTACTAAATCTGACCTGTTACCCTGAGAGCTGCTGTGCAGAACAGAAAACCTGCAAACTATTATTTTGTCTGTCAAAATATAGAAAAATATACACATTAATTTTATAGTAGACACTATCAAGTTATTTACATGCCTGCTATGTGTAGTTTTCCATGAAGAGATGGGGAGAAAACAGGTTATTTTCTTTGCCTGGGACTAGTGACAGAACTTTACAAAGTGCTTGCAAAACAAAGTGGTGACTTTCAGCTCGTGCCGCAGCTCCTCTTTGTCATGAAGTGTGGAGCTGTGGAGAACTGGGGCTGGGGTCTCAAGTGAGTTTTGGATGAAGGGGTACTGGTGCCACCTCACTTCAGCCATCAAAACAGCAACTATGGGATTTTGGATCCCTGCATAATTAGTGGAAAAATGCACACTCCTCCCAGGGGCAACTTGGAGCTCCTGAAGTTTGCAGCCCGCTTCTGCCAGCGTTTGTAGAGGCAGCCAAGGGTTGCACAGTCTGCATGCTGTTTGTACATAGACCAGGACCACTCAGTTGATGCAGACTTTAGTATGAAGGAACGTTAATGACTTTCTGGGCAGAGGGATGCTCCAATGAGTGACTGCTGGAGGCTGTTGCCGCTGGCTGCTGGGCTCCCAGACCACTGGGGAGGGCAGAGCCAGGACGCAGGCTGAGTCGCAGGGCCCTCAGAGTTCCCAGTCATCAGCTCAGTGGTACAGGAGGCTCTGAGAGCCCTTTTCAACACGTAAGCAACAGTACAGGCCATGGGAAGCAGGAGGCCCAGCTTGCACCTTGGGGATTTCACTTCCTTATCCTCGCCATCCCCTTTCTTTACACACAAAGCCCAATTAGTCAGGCCCCACATATGTGATGTGAATGTCACCCCTTCTGCAAAGCTTCAAGGATGTTTATGTAACAGGACACTCCACTTCCAGAAAGTAGTCAACTGGTGCTGGAGTTTCCCAACGGTAGGTCTGGGTTGGTTTTTTTCCCCTGCAGTCACTTGTGGATTCTTTGCATAGACGGCAAATTCTTTTCCAAACTCTGCCCTCACAATCCCTCTGAGGTAAAGGCAGAAAGGATTAACCTCTCTTCACATGTAGGAAAAAGCAAGAGAGAGGAGTTAAGCAACTTTAAATGAAATGAAGTGTTCAAGAAAAGACAGAATCATATCTGTGTTTGGAACCAGCATTTTCCATCATTTCTCTGAACGACTCCATAAAGAAATGAAAAAAAAAAAAAATTACATTAGCCAGATTCCCTTCTCTGTCTCTTAAAATAGAGGATCCACCCTTTTGGATGTTCTTTTTATCTCCTTGCGCATTCCCATGTGATAGCTCAGGAGCTGTTGATGTTGGACTAATGTCTACTGGGATTTCATCTGACAAAATCTGTCTGCAGCACCAGCTTGCCAAGTCTGGATTCTTCTTCCCCGTTCCCGACAAATTACTGAGCAGGCAGCAAGAGCATATTAACTGGTAGGCTAAACCATAACCCACAGCAAGTCTCTGGATTTTCAAGCTAACTTTGAGGAATTTTTATTCCACATCTTTCTCAGATCCACATGATATTTGCTCCGCCATTCAGCTCCAGAAATTGGGAATATGAAAAGTTAACCACAAGGTGTAAGGTCTTAACGACATCCTTTCAGGCAGGACTTTCGTAGAATGGTGAGGAAACACCCAGCGTTGTTGGTTCAATGAAAACTAGTTCAGTACAAGGAATACTTTCTCTGTGCCCATGAAGCTCTGAAGCTGTTTGATCCTGGGACCTCCTGTTGTCAATGCTATACACAGGTCATCACCCACCTCCACCCAAAGAGCACTGCCAGGTATCCAGAGGCACCAACACCTCACGGCTCCCACCACTGAGCCAGCAGAGCAGGGGCAGATGGGCTCTTCAGCAGGTGTGGGCAGAGGCAGTCTTATTTGCTCCAAAGTCTCATATTTTTCATGTCAAATAGGTAAAGCTCTGTACACGGTTACCAAGGTGAACTGCAGCACCCAACAAGAGCACAGGACGACTGATGAGGAACATCCATGGATTTATGCAGTCCTCCAAAGTTCAACTGAAAGATGACTGACTTGCATAATTATGCATAGTTATTGCTGAAAACTCTTTGCATCTATATTTACTTTGGCTAGCTGATGACAACAACTCTTCTCCATCTGTTAGCCCACGATTCTGAAAAACAGTCCAATTTTAAAAAGGCCTGGAAAGAATCCCTGAGCCTTCTATAGACACAAAGAGGAGGGATAGGAAGACACTGGGGAATAACCACCTGAAAAACATATGCCACTTGCATACTGGTGCCATAAGTCAGCTTTCTCAAGCTGTACCCTGTAGAAACTGTGCTTTTGTCTAAAAATAAGATGTAGAAATTTGAAAATCGGAGCCTTTTAATTCTGGGTTTCAGAATTATTTTTGTTGCTAATTATATTACACTTTGCATAATGTAGAACCATTGTTTATGGCAAAAATACTTCATTTGAAATAATTTTTTTTTTTTTTGGAGTTAAGGTTACTAACTATTTCTTGTTTGAGGTTTCTGACGTCCTTTCAGATCAATTTTTCCCAAATAAAAACTTCACAAAATTTCCCCTCAGATTTCACTTCCAAGTCTCTTAGGCTTTCAGTAATTGCCTCTCATGTGGCCCTCTTTGCCTTTGCATCGCTCCCAGCCTAGGCTATAACACTTAAGAATCATCTTCCTCACACTCTTGCTCCCACCTTCCAGATTTCCTCTTTGGAAAACATTCAGACTAATATAGCAGAGCAACAGCCAAGCACTTCGATGATGAAAAGGTCATAACATAGCTGCTGATGCCAGATTTTTTTTCTCAAGGTCCCTGTCTCCTAGAGAGCCTTTTGTGGCAGCAACCTCCGTCACCAAAGGACACAGAAGTTGAAGCTTGAGGCATCCCATGGGGCAGGAATTCTTCACAGCATGGCTTAAGGGATAGTATAATGTGAACCCTTTCTCCAAATAAAAGTTTGAGGACAGTCAGAAAACTGAACAAAGACAGAATCCATTATGAAGACAACATGAAACATCCTTAGAGACTCAGACGACTCTCTGCAGGCTGCCATGAAAAATATACGCCTAACTCTTCATTATGGGCATAATCCACAGTCTGATGCTGCAATTATCTTTCTTTTTCCACTTAGTGAGCTAATAAGACTAAAGATACAAGACACAACTGTTAAAGGGCTAGCTCCTACGGGAAGCTGAGCCTGTTTGCTAAGTGTATGCTAACAGTATGACTTTAAAGAGTATCTGAGCACATGCATTTTTGGAATTAAACAACTGAAAACCTGGAAAAAAAAAAAAAAAAGAAAGTTAAAAGAGAAATGGGAAGGACAGAGGGGTTGGGGGTTTTTATTCCTACCAGTGGACCTTTAATGGAAGTTAACATTTGGGAATTTACGACTAGGGAGAAAAAGAGAGGAGAGCTTTGCCATGAAAATATTGACTTAGTTATGATTTAGATAAATCATAACCTATCCCATAAGTTGGGAAAGGATAGCAAAGGTGATCAATATTTTTCCACTCACATATATGATTTCAGTTAACATAAACCTAGAGATCAAGAGCTGCTGGATTTGACACCATTAAGGAAAACACAATTAAAAGGTACATTTGTGCCCTTGATTTGTTCTTGCATTTAAAGGTCTGTGATGCTGAGATGTACTTATTGACTTTTGGTCCTGCTGCAAAACAAAGCCTCACAGAGGACCTCATCCAAAGCTGCGAGTCAAAGCCCCTTAAAATTACTGGCAGTCCCTTACCTAAAGCAAGTGTCAGATCAGGAATGGCACCTGCTCCTTTCAAGTTCTGTGCAACTCGGAGTCAATTTTCACTGAAGCTTGTGAATGCGAGAATGGAATACAAGAGCTAGTTGAAAAGCAGCAAACAAGTCATGCACTCATTCCCAGAGTAGGGAACGAGTCGCAGCCCAACACAAGCCACGTGCCTCCACCATAACAAGTCTACTTACAGTGTGAAATTTATGAGCTTTAGTATTTTCTCTTAACAGTTCTATGCCTCAGTTCACTCACTTGCGAAATGAATCTAATAATAATACCTACAAATTGCACATGCTGTGAGGGTACAGCATGGTAAAGCACTCACAACTACCTGAAAAGGTAATAACCATTGTGTTCATAAGCATGACAGCATTACCACATGGCTGGGCTGGCATCTGAGCAATTCTTACACAGCTCAGTGTCATTTTCCATCACTCCTCCCTATTTTTCATACTGCAGAAATAGATGACGCTTTTTAATATACTTCACACAGTCAGTTTCTAGAGGAAGGCAATTTTCTCAGTGTCATCCACAATATACCATGTTACCATCTGGATACCAAATGGAAGTAACACTCTGCCTAGTTATTAACTGTGAAAAACTGAGTGAAATAATCAGCTCTGTCTTACAATCTTCACTAGTGAAAACATGCAAATACAAGTTTAGAGGGTGCACACATCACAGCTTTCTTTCCAACTTCAGTGCTTTAGTTTGCTTTAATTCAAATTTTATGTAACCTTCGTAGCAGATCCCCATATTATGAAAATTCAAGTTTCTCAGGTGTTCTCTGCACCCAGAGCAGCAAAAAACTCTGCCTTTATCAACAGTAGCAAATAGGAGGTTCAGAAGCACCACAAAGCCAAGGTGCCCTTGCACTCCCAACTAGCAGTGGCAAGAGGTTGCCCAGAAGTCACATCCAGAGTATTGCAACTGCTCCCCAAGCGCACAACAAAGACCTGTAAAGCAAATTGGCGTCTGATCCTGAGATGACACGCAACAGGAAATCTCAATGATACCTGTAATAACAGTTTAACCTAAATTTAGCATTTACTGGAAGCATATGTTGTGGGAGTCTTGGAGTTTTGGGATAAGCCTTTCTTTTCAAACCCTAAACTGAATTTCAGAAAACTATGAGTGACTGGAAACAAATAGAGTGGAAACAGGTAACTCTCATGATATCAATAACAATAAATTGTATTTAAACACTAAAGATTTTTCAGTGGCTGATATGAGAATCTGAGTCCAAATTCATACATCCTCAATTCTCTTTCCTGTAGCTGAGATGTTACAAAGTTATATTAACAATATAAGTTTCTGTACAATAAAATGAAACTTACACTTCATATTACATTACCTTTTTCCTTTGATACAGCACAGAAGATGGAGGTATGCTTGATTTGAAAATGCTTTTTCTTTTCGTTTTCCTTTTTCCTGTCAAACGGAATTATCTGTTGGATGCGTTACCTTTAAAACCAAAATAAATTAAAAGCTTTCTTTCCTTTCAGTGTCAGTGCTAGATTCATTTACACTGTATACGATCAACTGTGTTCAATATATTTATTTCTATTTGGGATTTAAAACAGTTAGCAACATAACAAAATTTGGATGCCATTGAAAAAATAAATCAAACCCCTCTAAATTGATTAACAATATTTAGAAGAAATTCCCTGAGAAATGCAAACACTTGTTTCTCTTTCTTCAGTGAACAGACAGTGCTTACTCTTTCAGCTATGGGAAGGTACCTTATGAAGGACCGTTCATCTTCTCTCTGAACGGACTCTGACTCCAATCAACTCAGAACTAGCACTTTGATTTACATTAAGAGAAGGTTTCTAACAAACAAATTGTAAGTGAAAGGATATGAATATTTAGACGTTTTTTGAAAAATTCCTCTGCACACAGCATGAAGGTCTCCCCTCAGTTCTCTTTTTTAGTTCATTTTAAGATTCTTCATGGTCTGAGAAACTCAGCATATGCCAGTAATCGAGAAGCATAAGAAATAAAGGGAACGAAAACACCGAAACATTAAAGTTTTTGAATTGAACCCTCACCTGACTACAGATCAGAAATTCAAGATCTTTGGGCAAAGTTAAGAGATGCTTGCACAGTCTAAGGCCGAAAGCTTATAGAGCTTGATAAATACCTGGGTATCCAGGTCACCATAACTGAAGTTCAAATATGAAAGCAAGCATTCATTCCCTCACGCTGGAGAAACATCCTGTCAGGTTGTGTTCAGTTCAGTTGGGACTCTGCTGCCTTCTTCACAAGGAGCAGCCATCCATTAACTGCTCTCCCTCGCGCAAGCTCATGCCTCCCTCTGGTTACTCCCTCTCTGCCTCTCATTTCTGCTGGCTGCATGGAAGCTCAGCACAGTTCAGTCATTTCGCTTTGGGCTTTTTTGAAGATAGTATGCGGAAGCCAAGAAGAACAGGGGAGCAGGATGCTGTCTCAAGAGGTGAATGGGGCAGGGTTCCCTCACCCAGTGACCTCCCCCACACTGGCACAGAGGTGGAACAGTTCTCAAAGTCCACCGCATCTGTAAGAGTTTGGGAAGAAAAACAAACAGACAAGAATTTAACCACTGGGGAAACCACAGACTCTGAAGTCAAGGAGCCTTAGTCTTACTGAACTGTAGCATTGCAGTTTTCATTTTCATACATCAGGAAATAGTAAAGACCACAATATTTAGGTGAGTTCTGCCTAAGATGCATGTCCAGATCTCCCACTGAATCCAGAAGGATTTTGGCAAGTGTGAAGAATAAAACTGCTAACAGAAAGCAAAGCAGCAGCCTGGCTACCTGCATGGACTGTGTCAAGTTTTCTGCCTTGAGGTTAAAGTACCTGCCAGCATAAAATGGGCATTTCATATTCATCTCTACTAACACTGCTCTCGAGGGCAGGGTTGAATACAGAGTGTTCAAAAGAGGCTGAAAAAAAAGGGAGGGAGACCATCGTGACATTTGCCATAAAAGCAATTAAATCCCTTTAGGAACTCACAACAGCGTACAGCAAAGAGTCCAACACAAGCCTGACACTGATCTTCCACCTCTGCCAAGGAGACAAACACATGCAGAAGGAAGTTCGCTCTCCTCTCCCAGAAGTCAGTGAACAGCAGGGATGAAAGGGAACAGATAGTGCTTTCTCAGTGGCACCGAGTCCAGCTGAAGTGAAAGCACTTGCAAGGCTTACAGAAACAAGCCTCGTTTTTCTTCATTATTATTTTTTCTTATCCTGGAATGTTGGTTCACGAAGTGAAGAGCAGCCCAGGCTGTTTCACAGCCATGTCAGCGTAGCATCCCCGGTCACTGTGACCTTCAGCGCATACAAGATGTTTCACTTTCACATGGATACCAGATGTGGAGCCCTCTCTCCCCCTCTAATGTTCAAGGCCCTGGGGCCAACATCAGGCACTCAGCATCATGTGCATTTGTAATACTCCCTTTGAGTTTCTGTTGTGAAACCTCCACATTTGCTGGAGCTGTTGCAGCAAACATCGCACTTCATTAATTTCTGCTCTCAGCCCTGTTGACCTGAATCTTCACGGGATTGCAAATGCAGTTTAGATTTCATCACTGCCTTTTTCTAGAGCAGTTGCCTTTCAAGTTGAAGCAACTAAGACAGCGCCTCAGTTTGATTTATTACACCTTGGCGTCTGTCTGTTGACTGTATTCACTTTTAGAGCATAAAATACTCAGAACAGCTATTTGTATTTTATCATTACAAAAGCCTGCTTTGGAAAACACAACACAAGCCACAAAATGGCAATCTGGGAGTGTAAACAGCATCAGTTGAATGAACTTCAGGTGTGCAGCAAAGAGGACAAAGTATACAAAAGAAGCAGCAACAGCACATGCATCCTCTCTGAAGGGAGGGATTGTGCAAGGCAAAGGAGGGAAAGCACAAAGCTGTGATTTATGAAACCCAAGGCCAAATTCCCACTCTTAAATGATGAACCCGCCAGCAGTTTGCCTTTGGTTCCTGTAAGGGCTGGATTTCCCCTTGAGCGTCCCAGATGAAAGAAGATGATTCCTGAAAACGAGCCGAGATTTGTTCCTGGGTTTCTGTATTAGTCCATGGAGCCACAGCTGGGAGCATGCAGAGCACCAGTCCCTAAACACATACTGCAAGGAGTGGGTTATACACAAGGCAGGGTCACGCCAGCTTTAACAGAACAGGATTTCTTCCCTTCTCAACTGATAGAAAAGCTTCATTTCTTTCAGTTAACATAAGTACTTGTAATCCAGCCTCGTTTGGACAACTGATGGAGCTCAAAAGATGTAATCTGCCATTACCAGGACCCTGATTGATGTAACCGTCCCTCACACCCTTCCCATACCTCCTGCATGAACAAAATTTCTAAAGAGCTCCCAAGATACCTGGAGAACCCCTCCTGGCATTCCCTGCAGATCAGGTGCACCCTGTGGGTGCCCATGGCATCAAACTGAAGAGAGAGAAAGCGTTCAGCCCTCCTGGAACTGCTGCCATGTTCCCCATGGGGTCTGCAGCCACACCGTCTCATGGAAAACTCTCTCCGTGCTGGACAGGAAGCGGGGAGAGGGCACACGTGGACAGCGCAACAGTAAGGTTGGTCAAAGGAATAAACACTAACTCCTCAAGTTAATTTTTAAAAAGCAATGCCAAAGAAAAGAAACTTAGTAATACATAGATGTAGGATGTAGGGATGACTTCCCTGCAAATGATAAAAGAAGCTGGAGGGGATGTATTTTTCAAGTGCAGGCATTTGTATCTCAGTGGGGAGACATCATCCCTTCTTGACTGTATTTCGTTAAAGCAAAGAATTATGCTTTCAGAACTTAGGGGGAAAACAGTCTCTTCTCTTGGCTGCTCATAACATGTGAATAATCAGCCCCGAGTAAACAACATGTGGTCTTGTGTGGTCTTTTTTCTCTTCATATGAGGCTGGTATTTCACTCAAATCTAGGAAGACACAGGAAGTGGGGAATTCTGTAAAGACACGGGAGATCCTGTGCTGCCCTAACAAGCTCTAGAAATTATGCTTGGGGAAAAAATATTGCTATTCCAGATGGGAAATATTAAAAAAAAAAAAAATACATCTAGACACATAGGAAGAATTAATACTCTTTTGAGTCACATAACTAAAGAATTTTGATGTAGCCATATTCACACAATTTCCCAACTCTTTATTAAGCATTTGAATATTCACACATCAACGTGAACACTAATCCATTCTCAAACTGAAGAGTTAAAGAGCTCCTGAAAGCACATAACTGGTGTGTTATTTGTAGATATAGTTCATGGCGTGCAGTGGTTGCTCCCATAACTCATCCACTTAGGGAGGAGAAATAGCGCTCAGCCAGATGAAAGGGCTGAGCAGAGCAGGGTCTGTGCTCCCTTTGCTGTGGCACTGCAGGCAAGGATCCTGGAGCCCAAGGACTGTTTATCACACCACTACCCGTTTGAAAGTGGATATGGGGTGGTGGGAAGTTCATGTTGGTTTTCTCAACCATCACTTGCTCACTCGACCCCAGCACAGCCTGCCTGCTCCCATCGCAGCAGGAAACGCACACAAACCATCTACTCAGCATCTTTTCCAGCTGCCTCCCCCCCTTTCCCTACCACACAACTGCTCTTCCACATGACCCACCCATGTCCCCATCTCTCTGACTCTTCCTCCACACGGTCTTGACCTCCAGCCCACCAAGCCATTCAGTCCAGCTCAGCCAAAACCCAAGAGAAATTTGCTACCTCCACGTATCTTTTCTGGCTGCCTCTGCCCCACAGGCTCAGCCCTGTGCTCTGTGTATTGCACAGGCAAGAGGACACAGGCTGTTCTGCTATCATGTCCTTCAACTGTGAACTGATAATGTGAACTGGAAGATGGTGCTTTGAAGGCTGGAGCTCCTGTAGTCCTTACCTATGTGTTTCAGGGTGTATCTCCTCCTGAGGTAAAGGTCTGCCCATCCATTACTTTTGTGCCTCACCTTTGATTTCTCCGATGTTATCTCATTTTTACCATCAATGTCCTTCACAAACCACGTTGCCACAGCATCTCCTTCAAACCCCGCTAAAACCCACCTGCCTGGCCATAGAGCTAGGGGGGAAGGGAAACAGGAAAGAGATTTTAAGGAAAGCCACAATAAGAGGTGATGAAAAATACTCAGCACTGCACATCCGTATTACGTGTCCGTGTCCCCTATAGCTTTTCTGTGACATTTCTGTTTACAAACATACTTGCCCTGTCGTATCAAACCACATTGCTCTGTATTCGCTGGGGCAGGACTGTGTCTTTAGTGAGATACCTCGCATTTTTCTGAGCCCTGAAATAGCAATCACACCCCATACATTCGTGAAGCACATTTCGCTGGGACAGCCCTACAAAGCTCCAAGTGGTTTCCCAATATCCCCCACCCCCGAAGAAAATGCTGCCAGAAACGGCTCTTTCCTTCTCCCAAAAGATAAACTCTCTTCACCGCATCTCCCTGGGGGTGCAGCTCAGCCCCTCACCCCCCGCTGGTGGCAGCGCTGGGGCTGGTGCAAGGCACATTCCAGGAATGCTTCCAGCCAGCAAGATTTTTTTTGTGGACTTTTAAATTTTTTTTTACTATTATTTATTTAAAATAGTTGCTCATTCTTGAGCAGAGAGGGATGTACCTATTCTAGAATGTTCCCTGCCCAAGTCCTCTCGCCTCGTATATCAGACTTGAATTAGAGCCCAGACCTGGGAAACATTCATCCAAAAATCATTGCTGTTTGTAAATAACAGATTAAAATGAGAAACTGCATGCATGCAGATTTAATTGGTGTAGTTATAATCTCAACATTAGGATTAGCTCGCGGCATAAGCAAAAAAAAACCAAACCAACAAAAACCCAGTTATCTGGGATTAAGAAGTCTTGACAATTAAGCTTTATGATTTGCTGCTGAACCAACCATCACGTCTAAAATACGTCATTGTTTTTTCCTAAACTCAGGAATTTATGAGATAAAACAAAACAAATTCCTGTTAATGTTTTAGTCGGTTATAAAGTCTTATTTTAAAATATCATCTGAATTTCTGAAGAACTAAGCAGAAGATAACTAAAGAGCACAAAATCACCATGAAACTGGCTGATGAGCTATGCCAGGCTGTAAATTCAAGGCAGGGAGAAGAACCTCATTCTGGGCTCCTGCATGACATGAGAGTGAATAAAAAAAAAAAAAAAATTAATTTATTCCAGTTATGAGAAGGATGAAAAGCAGCTGCAAAAATCATTAAGGACGGCACAGATTGGAAACCCCTAAGGACACCACACCACTGTTTTTTCAGTCACAGTTTCTAGAAATTCTGCAGGAGTCAGGCTTTCGGGCTTTTGCTGTTGCTGACTGTTGAACTCAAACAGCATGCTCCTAAATCAGGAACTCAGTTGCTGGAGAAGCAGATTTAATGGGCAATGCAGAAGCCGATTACCTTTGGTGCTGGCAGGGCTCTGCTGCAGCCTACGCGGGCTCTCACAGCTCTTTCCAGAGACAGGGCCGGGCTGATGGATCTTATTGAATCCTGGAAGCTTCCAGTCAGAAGCTCACAGCCCCCATCCTCTCTCACATACTCCCACTACACTTGATTTCAAGGGAAGAAAGTAGCTGTTCTACTGCAGCCAGTCAACAAGCGCAGGCTCAGCCTGTGAGCTGCTCATTTCCACTAGACACAGCAACTCCTCGCAGGGGTCGCTTCCCACTGAAGTCACTGGATTTGCTTGTTTTTCAATAAGGTGAATCATACTCTGCTCTTTGAGCTTAATACCTAAATCCTTTTCCAGATAAAATTCCCACTAACTCGGCTCTGTAAATTGTCAGCCTCATAACCTGATATCCCATCATCATCAATTACAAAGAGGGTTGGTCACCTCCTCGTAGTGCCCCAAAACACCACATTTGCGTTACTACAAATGCATCCCCTTTACCCACATCACCATAGCACCTCCAGGTCTCACAGTCTAAGGTTTGCAGGACTCTGGTACGACCCTGCCATCACCTCCCTCTCAAGCGTGACCCATCCAGACCCTCTCTTTGGTACCTGGCAAACCACTACAGGCTTCAATACTTCCTTCACACGAAAGTTGTCAAAGGTCCTGTCTCATTGCTGGAAAGCTCAGTGGGGGGAAGCCTAGGTCATCACCAAAACACTTTAGGGTTCTGGTGTTGGTTTCATTTTTTTTATTTTATTTTATTTTTTCCTTTCCTCCTCATGACTGGTTTCAGGATCTGATCAGTCTCAGAAAAGGAATAAAAGATACAGACTTTGACTCAGGTATCCAGTGCTCAGACACTTCAAACAAATTGCCTGGCTCCTCTCTGTAATTTATCCCAGGAAACCAGCCAATTTGCTAAATTAAAGATTTTAGAAGTCTTAGGAGTAAAGTGAGCCTACGCTTCACCCCCGAGTTTATTAGCAGTTACGTTTCATTTCTCCTACCTGCCCTCAACCCTTCATTTCAGAGCAGGTCAAGTTTCAACCCAGTGGGTTCACGATCACATGGAAAAACCCACGTGCTGCACTAGTGCCCTTAAAAGTAATAACTACAGCCGGAGCGAGCTGCTCCTCCACATCCCTAATGAGGGCCAGCTTGGACTTCCCTGTCAGCCCATGTTGCCATGGCTACAAGTGATGCTCTGAAACCAATGCTGCCACTGAGATGAGATTGCCATGACACCGAGGCGAGCAGGAGGTTACGCTAGACAGGTAACACGCTCCAAATACTGGATATCATCCTTTTAATTAGTAAGTGAATATAACGTGTAATACTTACAGGTAGGCAATGCAGAACTTGAGTAGTGTTTCTGTTGAATTAAGGCTAGGAGAGGTTTTAATCTAGCTTTGAAATAAGGCAAGAATGCAAGATCTTGTTAACAAAAATTATGGACAAAATAGATTGGATTTCTATTGTCATAATAATAAAGTGGAAACAATGAATTAACATACACTAAACATCAGTAAAAAACAAATGAGGATCATTTACACTCGTATTAACTACATATTACCACCTTCCTAAAGATGAAGTGTAAAGGCTCCCCAGGGGTCAATTACGATGCAAGAGAAACCAAGCAAGAAGCAAACTCCTTTGTACCAGGATTTTCAATACTGGAAACTTGTCCATGACTGGGGGTGTGCAGGACTCAGCCTGTGTGATCCACAAGCCCACTAAAGCAGGACCCATGTTATCAACTCCCCCTATTTTACTCGGTACCTTATGGCTCTGAGACGCCCATCTCATGCTATTCAGCTGTTGCCAGGACACCATTCACACTTCTGAGTCTCCATTAGCATCAGCTAATTATCTTCTGCTGGCTGGCTTTCAGAGAGCTCCATAAGGATTGAAGGCTTCTTTCTAGAAGAAAAGAACAAGGCAAAAGAGAAAACCTTCTTGCTCTCACAGTCAAAAGAAGTCTAGCCCCTGGCTTTTGCACGTCTCAGATAACCAGGAAAACAGAAAATAAAACCCCAAATCTATTACTTTCATAAGTCTAATAATTTTGGGATCCATGCTGTGATTTTTTTAATAACAATTTGCTTGCAGTTAGCAAAAGCAATAAAACTTTAAAAAAAGCAGGCATGACCACAAGTTCCCCTGTTTCCACCCTCTTCTCCCTCAAGTGTTAAGCTTTCTCTCTGCTTTCATCCACAGCTGGGTGACTCCTGCTTCCCTGGAAGCCCACAACACAGCCTCTACATTTCCCAGCCGCTTTCTCGTGTTGTTCAAAGCACAGATGATTTGAGCAGAGGTTCAGACAAGGCCACGGAAGTTGCTCATCCTGGGCAAAGCTTCGGGGAGCCACGTCCCAGCACTGGGGCTGGGGGAAGCCCTGCTGCAGAGGCTAGCTGGTGTGGCTGCGGCATGCAGATGGTGGGGTTGGCATGGACAAGGTCAGAAACAGTGAAAAATTCCAGCCACCCTGATCTCACCCCATCATTTCACTCTGCCTGAAACAGAGACGCTGTTATCTTTGACCCTGCTCTCCTCTGAGGATGCAATCAAAGTACTCCTGAAACACTGCTGCTTCTGCAACAGTAAATCCACAGTGGGGAAACAGGTCCCGTAGATCAGAGCCCAAGCAAAAGCTAAACACAGTTAGCAATCACCATGTTTATAGGGCTGTATATTCTAGGCTTTGCAATGGTGTAACGCTTGTTACACGTGTCTGCCACTCAGCAAGGAAGGTAATGGTGGCAGAGATTACTACCAAGGTTTAGCAGGAAGCCAATCATACAATAAATGTCAGACTGCCTAAATTCTACTGTAGCAACAAGACTATACCTACTCTCAGGTAGATATTTGTTTCAGATCTTATTTCAGCTTTAATTTATATTAGCCTTCAAATAGTTAAAAGAATTATCTTACATTTAGGAAAATATTTGCAGACAAATGGAAGAGCTATGAGAACCACAATGCAATACACTTTGTTCTGGGGTTGGTGTGAAGATATACAGGCTTGAGAAGCAGAGATTTCTGATTCTCAGCCTTCATTCTGCCTCTGGGCAAGTCACTTGCTCCAGGAATAAGAGGCAGAGTGCGACTGGGCCGCTGCCTGGGAAGGAGACATCCTCCAGTGATGTCAGGAGTTCCTCCCTATAGCAGGAAAGCCTTAAAGGATAGATAGAAAAGAGACAAATTTTTTTTGTGTGTTTTGCTATTGTGAACACACTCAAAATATTTTCAGAATAAATGAAGTAGGACTAGGGAGATGAGTCTTTACAATACTTACAGGTATTGGTTTTTTCTAGATCCAAAATGTGAGGGAATCAGATCAGAAACACAGGTCTTTGCACTCCCATGAGCTTCTCACATTCCCAGGAAAATGAATGTCACTGCTGTTCACTAAATCATCTGTTGCACACCAGTGTGATTGTAACCCAGTCATTGGCAAGTTACAAACATTTGCCCCAGTTTATTAGTTCTGAAAGGCGTTCTTTTTTCCTCTTAGGGCCAGAGAAAAAAAAAAAAAAAAAAAAAAAAGAGTCAGCTCTGACACAAAAATCTACTCTTCAAACACTAGTGAATGGGATGAAGCTTGGGCCCTTTTAACCCCCTGTGGTGTTTTCTTGTTCCCCCTGAGAAAGCAGGTCTACAGCTCTGCAGGCACCAAGGCCCGTGATCCCTTTGCAGCAGGTCGGACCGTGGGCACTGGTTGGGTGCACCTTCACACCAGCCAAGCACAAATTGAGCCGGAGAGAGAAGAGAGTTGCCTGCACCCATCCATGCAGCGAGACTTCCCTCCAGTCACCTAAACCATCCAGAATTAGATTTTACAGGTGGGGCTGCAGCAGCATAAAGTATCTTTCATCTACAGGAGAGTCACTCAACTCAGCTGCTCCTAGACAGACGCACTTAAGTGGGACCTGCCAGGTCTGGACCAGAAGACCTGTGTAGGTCACACCCAACTCTCCCCTTTTTTACAAGACTCTCACAGTGCTGGGACAGTCCCACTACCTGCTGTCACCAGGGGTGGAGGGAGAATCACGCTCCGTGGGTGCAAATCTCCGTTCTCCTTTGATACTTTCTGCTTGCTTTGACCGTAATTCTTAAAGCAGATTTTTCTAGAAGGAATTCAGTTGTTGCCTGTATGGTGAGCTGCCTTTCTTGCTCAGTCATCTCCCTGTGAGACTCAGAATCATCCAGAACTTGTCGAGATTTTTTTTTTTTTTTGGATGTTGATGTACATTAAATATTTAGATACATTCCTCTGCTCCCAAGAGCGCACTTGGTGGGATTGCGGGAAGATGGCTGGTTTGGAGGGGTTCGGCACTCGGGAGTGCTTTTATGCCTGGGGAGCCTGCAGCTCACCAGCATTGCCCACCCTTCCCCTTCCCCATCACAGTTATGATTCATCCTCCCACATGGATTCTCCTGCATTCTCAGGCACTGCTTGGTTAAAAATAACTCCCACATCCCAATTTATACCACCCCACCAGCCAGTTCCCTGAGCACTCGGTGTGGCTGACACAAGCGCTTTCCTTTGCCCCCCAGACAAATATGCCTTTCTCAATGCTTTGGCCACTCAGGCTCCCTTCCTCCATCAGAAGGCTCATCTGCAGCAGCACTGGTTATCCTCCACCCTGGCTCTTCCCAGACGTGCTCTGGGGCCGATAGCTGAGTCCTGAGGGCTCTGTCTCATGGGCAAGTTGCAACTATTGGAGTATGCAGTTTACAGATGTTTTAAGCCAAAAGTTGAATACAAAGACCCCCTTATTCTTATTTACGTACAAACCTTCCTTAGTCTTGAAAATTAGTTGTTCAGGATCCTAAACAGAGCGTGCCACACAATAAATAAATTGATAATTTGCAAAAATCCTACTCCAAAGTAACATTAACAGGCTGAGATCATACCCAGAAGAAAAACAAGTATCATTCAAAGAGCTCAACAAGGACAGCAGGGATGGTGGCACTCAGCAGCAGAGGCTGGTGGGATGTGGCAGAGCTCCTACCTGCAAGGGTTGGGGGAGATGACAGGACCTGCAGCGTGGGCAGGGGCCAGGGCACGGACCCTGTGCTGCCGCGCATCCACCACGCTCCCCGGGACAGCCCCAGGGCCGGGCAGCACTGCAAGGTGGAAGCAGGACAGACACTCTCCTTAGAAGGAAAAGAAACCAGAACAAACATGGAAGCCAAGTATAATTTTCTGAAGCCTCTTCTAAAGGTTACCACAGCACTGTCCTTCACGGTATGAAGTCACTGTTTACGATCAAGGAGCCCTTACAGAGCTTGATCCAAAGGCTCCTGATGTCAAGAGGAGAAGCTCCTTTGGCCTTGCTGAGCTCTGGCACAAGCCCTGATTTCGGCAGCTGCATGTGGTGACATGGACAGCGGATCCACGGACGCCGAATGGGAAAGCACACCATGGCTCTGCTCTCCCCACTGGAAGGTCGGCATCACCACAGGCACCCACTCTCGGCGGTGGTGGAGACCAAACACATGGAAAAAACCTCCTTGAAAAGAGACAACCGGGAGTCCATCCACCATCCATGTTCCCCGAAACACTGCCAGTGCTGCTGGCTCCGGTTGGACCCAGAAGGCAAAGGGAATGCCATAGGAAACCCAGGGAGATGCAAAGGAAAAATGCAAGAGCATAGAAGAGAAACAACCAAACACTTTTAAAAATAAGTCTTAATTAAACAAGAACTGAAAGAAGCCAGGGAGCTTGCTGTGGTCTCAGCCCAAGGTGGGAAAGGAAAGGTCAGTGTCAGCCTGTCCTCACGGATAGACTTTCTGAGGCTTTGCTGCACTGAATCAGCGCAGCAATCGGCAAATCACAGTGGGCTAGAAATTTCTAGCACAATAAAGCTGTTTTAAGTACTACTAGAGCTTTCTTGAAAAAGTAAATAAACAAAAACAGGCAGATGGGAATAATTATAATCCGAATGCTTGAGATTGTTGGAGTGCAGTTATCATTTATCCCAGATTAGCCTGGGCCCTGAAAACCCATCCAAACAGCTAAAGCTACAAAAGGGGGAGGGGGAAATAAATAATGTGAGCAGGTGGGAGTCTCCTGGGCTCTCCAACACCAGCGGGGCCTCTGGTCCACAGCTGGTATCAGCAGCAAAACCCACCGATCACTCAGGCATCCCAGCACACACAGGACAAACACCCCACCAGCTGGGGACTTCCCCAAGATGATCTCCTTCTCCTGCCTGCTGGTCACCCCTGAAGCAGGACCCAAAAGTTATCTATCTACATTTCCTTCAGCTGCATCAAACAGGAAATTCTTGGTTCAAAAATTAAAAATAAACATCTAATAATAACAATTTTTTAGAAACACCATGAAACTTCTTTCCATATGCAAGGAGGAAAACCCATGTTGCACATTTCTCACTCAAACTGGTTACCTCCAGGGTGCCCACTGCTGTTGCTAATGACACTGGTTCCAGGAGCCACCCAAGACACAACCAGTTTTGTGTGGCATTTCCACAAAGTCACAGTTACTGTCGGGTAGTGAGTAACTCAAACACAGATACGATCAGGCATGTGCCTGATGGCTAAGGACCTGCTGGTGATCGGTACCGAGAGTGGGTTTCCTTTTTGATAAACAAATAACTGGTGAGTGGCACTAAAAGATCACAGCTATTCTGCTCCTGGGCCCTCAGTCCCCCAAAAGCTGGCCAGTGCCACCAGCCCTGCAGCTCTCCAGGCCCAAAGCTTTGAGGAGCACGATGTCTATGTGCTCCCACAAAGCTCGTCCAGGGCTCAGCATCTCCTCCCTGGGACATCCCAGCACTTGCTCAAGGCAGTCCTGGCCCCAAGTCACAGCCCAGACAACATACACGTCCTGGGGCAGGAGCAGGGACTCACCAGGGGTCCCAAAGCTGGTACCCAGCAGGCACGATTAGACAGATTTCTCTATTATTCAAAGTATCTCAGTTGCTTCTTTCTGAAGAAAAAGAGAAGTGACATAAAATACATTTCTTCTTGCACCTGGTCCAACTCTTCCCTATGAAGAACTCTGTCAGGTTGGGTAACTTACAAACTTCTTAAGGCTGGATAACTCTGTCCTCTGCTAACTCTGCACTTTCTTTAAAAATAATAATTAAAAAGTAAAAATCTGTCGCAGATCTAATTATAAATATTGAAAAGTTTACTTAAGCATATTTTCCATCATGGAAAACAGAGAAGCTCTGAAAGAATGGGGGTGGCAAGGGGTGGGGGTGGGGGTGCCTGGTTTACCACCATCCACTGGCTACTTATTACACATCCACAATTCCACATTTTTTGCCCACCTGTCAGTTCCCAATTTGTCCACCTCATTCTTCTGCATGAGCCTGTCACATCGCCGTGATTTTGATGTGACACTCCATGACAGCAGGCCCAGAGGTTCAGAGCATTTACCCTGTACACCATTTTTGGCCAGAGGAAGGGAAAAAAAAAAAAACCCACAAAAAAACCCCCAAAAGCCAATGAGTCCCCAGGAGGACAATGCAGCATCTCCCATGCACCCAAGGAGCGAAACAGCTCATAAGCAGTTCTGGGGGTGATTAACCAAGTATATTTACAGTTGTATGGAAGGGCAATGATTTATCAAACCCATCAAGGCTGTGGCTGTCAGCAGAGGAGAGAGGCAGCTGGTGCCCCCCCGCCTGCAGCACAGAGGATAAAGGAGACAGCAGCAGCATCCTTTCACCAGGAGCACATCTTGCAGCCAATTGAATTACAAAGCAACACGTGGCAATTCATTGCCTCCTTGAATTTTAACTCTGAAATAGATTAATGCAAAGAGAAGGGTGTCAGGATAATGTACTATCTGGTATTTTAATAATTTTTTTTCACATTTCCTGCTGCACCAGGGGCTGCTGCCATCCAGCAGCGCTAGCTGTTCACAGATTCTCAACCTGCTTCTGCTGCAGGCACTTCCCCAATGAGGCCCTTTTCTCTCCACCCAAATTAGAAAGTGGGGCCAGCCCCCCTCCACAAGGACCAGCAAGGACAGGGTGAGGGACACACCTGCACGCCGTCCCCACTCTGACAGTCTCAGAATTCATGAAAAAAAAAAAAAATATATATATATATGTGCCTAGAAACCTCTGTCCATCAGGCATACAGAGCATCATGCCTCCTTTGCAAGTCATCTATTGTATCTACATCAAATATAGTCCAAATTTTGTAAAACAAGTAAGGAAGACAAGCCATCGCTTACAGAAAATGCCACACCAGAGAGATCCGATCAGTGTGGGGTCTAACAAAAAGTTATTGGCATAAAATGAAGCTGATACAAGTAAATGGGAAAAAAAAAAATTAAAAGCAAATATCCCTTCGTACCACTGGGAAAAATTCTGGAGAAAGCCTCAGATCTCATCTACTTGTGAAAACATTAGGAAAATTACTGCACAAACACATTATCAATGGCACATCAACAAATACAAACAGAAGCAAACCCGTAACAAGCAGAGTGGGGTACTGGAGAGCACGGGAGGGCAGGCCAACATTTCCACTAGCTCAGGGGAATCACTGTTGATTGCAATTGGAAGGACAATTCACATTTGAGCAAAGTGAATTTACGGTACCCAGAGCCCACACAGCAGCTCCCCAGGTTTAGCATCGGAAGGCAGCCAGCCCTAGGGAAGCATTTCCCCATTGGCAACGCACCGCCTACGACGAGACCCCTCCTGGAAAACACAGGATATTCCATTACTAAGCACCTGGAGGGACAACTACATGGGAAAGAGTCAAGTTTATCAAGGCTTTAAATAAAAACAGGTCTCTGAAAGAAGTACGAGCGCCTTTTGCTCATCATGGCCTTGGTGAGACGTGAAGCAGTTGGGCAGAAACCACCGTCCTCCAGAAGCTCCACGCTGGTCTGCAGCGACAATCCAAAATTCTGGCCCTAAAGCCTGCCCCGTTGCAGGTCACATACACAGCGTTTGCCCGTGGCCTGGCAGCGAGCAGGGGTGCATCTGCACATGCCTCTATCCCAGTGGAGTCTCAGTAAATCACAAATTTAGCAGCCCATTGTGATATAGAAATTATTCTTGAAAATCTACCCTTCCCCCCCTTGCCGCCATGGTGTAGGCTCAGACAGCTAAAAATGAATCGCCACTTAAAGAACTGCAGCTAGGAGGCCTGATTTGTGAAATTAATTTTATTTTTGAAACATGATATCCAACTACAAATAAATAATTCATACAATATAACTCAATTAGGATATACAATGTTCAGGCAGTTCATAGGAAACAACCAAGATCACACTGAAAGTGAGTTTACATTAAATAACCAATTACAGTAACATACAACTGGTCAACTCAATTAACTCTTCAGCCTGGTTCAAGGTGTAGGCAAGTTGAAGATCGTTCCTCTTACCAGTAACAAAACAGAGGTACACAATTCTATACTGCATCCAAGTAGTTAACACATCACGTGAATGGAAATTAAAAATGCTGCATTGCTTCACCCAACTGTAGTTTTTAGTACAGAATAAAAGCTTGTGAATTCAGCAGGATAAAGGTTATCACAAAGGAGTCTCACGTCCCACAGCAATTTCTGCATAAACTTACAAGCTTTAGAGGAGATTCTCAATGGACGGTCTCAACTCCATGCCCTTCTCCGCATCCCACCCCTAAAACCAGTAGGATACAGGTGGGCATTATGTTCTTTCTTTCAGTTGCAAACTGGTTTTCGCTTTCATTAACAGCAAAATGTTTTACTGCCAAGATACAGCTTCCCGTTGAGGTACGGCTCTGCTTGTGTGTAAACCCCCCAAGTAGCAGCATCAGCAAACTTGCAAGGTCTTTTTCTGACAGGTAACTCTCTTGATTTCCTAACCTACTCCAAAAAATTTTCTGCAAAGAACATTTATGACACCTAAACTGAATTTAGTCGCAGTCCTGAAATATTTTGAAATAATTTTAGGAACTTAAAGGAGATTCACGGCATCCCTGGAAATTCTTGGTCAGTCATTTGTCATAATGCAGTAAGTTTTCACAACAGAGTAAGCAGTTACAATCCCCAATGATTCAGAGTCCTGGGAAGTCTTCTATTTACAACAGCTTTGTTACAAATCTACAGCTTTTTGGGGCCCCTCAGGTGAGGTCTACACCCCTTATTCTTGGTTTGAGCTCAGAAAGACTTTAAAAGTTACAGCTCTTTAGATTACAAAATTCCCCACCTGATGGAGACCTGCTACTTCCAACCATGCACTGGTCCTGATTTACACTACAGCTGCCTGCAGCCTCTGGAACACGTGTGATAAGTTCCAGCAGGTACTTTTGTTCTTGTTACACTGGGCATGGGAAGACACATTCAAAAACCAACAAAAAATAAAAGAAAATAAAAAAAAAAAGAGCAGGTAAATTCCTGGCTGGTGTGTAGTGCATCTCCACAGGGTCCCAACAAACCCCCCCGGAAGTTGCCTTTCTGCTCAGCAACGCATGAGCACAGGGTGAGAAGGTGGTGGCAGCCAAAAGTGTCCCTCGGCCTCCAGGACCAAGGCTGCCAGAGCTGGAAGCCCCCTACAGCTGAACCCCAACCCCGACCTACCCTCCTCTTACAGCCACAGGAGCTTCCCGAGGAGCCGGGACACCACGGGACAGATGCCCTCAACGGGACATGGAAGGACTCAAAACGTAGCAGTATAAAGTCTGGGGTTTTGTTAGAAATTAAAAAAAAAGAAAAACAACAACAACAACAAAAAAAAACACAAAAAACCCCCAAACACCATACTCATCACAAATATTTTAAAAGTCCTTCCATCTTCAACACTGAGGCTAAAATTAATGAACTGCTTAATTTTCACATTCTGGAGAAGAAATAAACGTCCACAATGAATTTGATGTCTGAAGAAGAAGGAAATATATATATATATATATATATGTGTGTGTGTGTGTGTATGTCAACATCAATTTTAAATATACAAAAACTGAACTGTAAAAATCAAACCTAAATACACAGTTAGACTGTAACCCAATCTTGTGACTGGATTAGAAAAATTAAAGTTACTGTTTTCAAACCCTTTTAAAAGTTTCATTTACGCCATTTATCCAAAAATCGGATTAAAACCCTCAGCAGAATAAAACACTAACTTCAGATTTCTTCCCAGTTAACCAAAAGCAGATTTATTTTCTTAAAAACTGCTGCACAACGCACCAAGTGGCACACGTGGTACTTCAGCAATTTATCAATTTCCACTAAGAATAACAAAAAGCATTTGAACAATGTGCATCCTGTGCTGAGTGGGAAGTATGTAAGAAGCTGTTGATGGAGCACAGAATATATTTAAGTATTAGTAGTGTCTAACACACGTGGCGACACGTCCCTGCGGGGGTGCCAATTCCCACCTTCGGGTTCTTCAGCCGTTTTCCAAGATTAGCCTTAGCTCTATTTGCCAGAAGGTTTCTGACCTAGATAGCTGAAGGCATTCACCTCAGAAGTAAGACTAATTTCTTGGTGTTGCTCATTTTCCCCATTTGGCTAATTACACTGACATTCGCCACAGAGCAGCGGGGGAGATGCAGGAGGAGGGGGAGACGGTCACCTAACGCAGAACGCAGCACACACCTCAAACCTTCCACCAGAACCAAAGCGCAGGGAACCTACTTGATAACTTCCGACCCCCACGAAACTGCATTTTTGTGATCAATGGGAAGCTTTAATTTAAATAACCTTTCAGAAAAAAGAAGATGATTTTGGAAGAGAATTTGTATACTGAACACCTCCCAGAGCTCCCATGGCACAAGTGCTAAGAGCAGTAACTCCCTTCCCCTAAACAAAGCCCCTGTCGTGCACAACTGCTGTGTGCAATCACAGCAGGGTACTGAGTGAGCAGCAAGACCTTAATTATTATTATTATTATTTTAATACTGCGAGTAAATGATACACATGAGAGAATAATCTCCAAATTAAAGCCATTTTAATATTTGTTCCATCACAAAGTTGACTGATGTGTGCCTTTTCACATTCTCGTGTAACCCTGATTAAAACATTCTTTCTAGAAATATTTTGAAAATAAAATTCACATCTGAAACGAATTGAAACACTCTCACTGAAGATTAAAAGATCCCCCATAGTTCTTGAAACAATATTCACATATTTATAGCAAAACAGGAATTGAAACTCTTTCCCAAAGTAAGAATTGGGTGTAACAAACCAAGTAACGTCAAGTAGCTCTGGCCAAAAAATACTTTAAATACCTGTTTTTAAAGCAAAAAGAAGAAAAACAACCCAAAACATGCTAACCAGAAGAACACAGAATGAAAGGGAGATTTTTAATGGCACAAAGGGCAGCTGGGCACTGCGTGAGCTGAGAACATCCTGTCATTATGACTTTAAAACTCCCCCCAGATAATTTGGGTTGTGGCTCGGGCAGAACAGGGGTCTCGCCAGGCTTTCACGAAGAAGGAAAGAGCAAACCCAGCCTAACGCCCAAACCTAATGAGGAAAGACAAAAGCCGTTACAAGCCCCTCTGCTAAAAGGACACTGTCAAACTCACAAAGTGTTTAGTGAAATTAACACCCAGAGCTCTTAGTAGCTCTAACACAACTCAACTACTGGATGAAATGGTTTTAAAATAAAAAAGGAGCTTCTGCCTTTGAGAGATTATTCTTAGGTTTAACTTCTGCTGTGTTAACAGCATCTTTTGTACTCAACAAGCTCTAACTAACACCTGCAAGAGTATCTGCCTTTACACAGAGCTGTGCCACGACCATCTTTTCCTTTTCAGATAAAACCAGAAGCAACCATTAGGCACATACTGAATGTGTAGTACACATGCTGCAACATCAACTATTTTCTCCCTCAGGGTTAGCCAGGAAAAGCAGCACAGCAGCAAGTAACCTGGTCCTCTCTCCAACAATGAAAGCATTTTCCATGTACATAATAATGTCACAACATCAATACCTTCTTATCTTTAAATAATTAGGTAAAAAAGGCCCCCAGAATAACCATTTCTTATATAGCCAAGTTCTCTCTATATACATCCAAATTTAAAAGATACAAATAAAACATTATACAGGATTTATAAATGTTTAAAAACTTGAGGCTTCAGAATCGTGGTTTCCCAAAAAGACTCAGGGAAAATCCAGACTGACAAGGTAGCAGAGAAAACTGGGAAAAAACAAAAAAGGAGACAGACACAAGTTTGCTGCCATATCATTTTACTAAACTTGCCAGTCATCTTGGTGATGTTACCAGAGAGAAGTTTAAGCTGCAAATGACGAATGGTGGTTTTGTGTGTTGATCTCAAGTGTTGAGACGGGCAATTCAAGTATTTCCTATTTGATCCAAGCTCATCGTAGCAAAGTGGTGCAGAAAAAAAAGAATTATTTTACATTTTTTCCATACATTCGATCAATGTCCACTTGGTAGTACGCCGTGAGCTCTTTGCGTTTCAGTTTGAACGCATCTGTCACTAGACCAGTCTCAGGGGTCCAAGGATCAGGGCTCAAACGAACTTTTACTGGTATTTCAAACTTCTCCAGGTTAGCTGTAAAAACAAACATTTGCAATAACAAAGTGTAAACACAACCATTTGTCTACAATTAAGCACAGACGGAGGAACTGTACTCTCACATGACAGAAATGAGGAAGCGCTCCTCAAACCCCTCATGGTCAGCTCTGAAAACCTGTGTGGTCACTGCTGGAGCGACAGGATCCACCAGTAACCCTTCTCCAGTTCCCACAGAAAAACCAAAATACACCCCAGCTGTTTGGGTACCTATCTGTGCTGCTCCCTAAATTCAGAAAAGCCTCGCTGCATGGAAGTGACATCCTCAATATATACACTGTTGTAGCAGTTTCTCATCTTCTGGAGAGAAAAGTCTTAAAATCCATTCTACTTCATCTTGAAGGGAAAAAAANTCTATCTCAACTAAAAAGGAAAAAAAAAAAAAAAAAAAAAAAAAAAACAACAAAACCAACAACAAAAGACAACCAGAGGGGTTTTTTTGTGTTTTTTCCTGAGTCCTGAGGAAAGGAAGTTCCTAGGAGAGCTGTTCCCCTTACTGAAACAGAACAGTTAGTACAAAACACTGTATCATTTGCAAGAGCTTCTGCTATGGTTTTGGATAAATGAGAAGAAAAACAAGTAACTCACAGAAAAGTAATCAACAGATGGGCAGTATTAAAAAAAGCAAACTATTTTCAGGTTAAATTAAAAAAAAATATATAAATGTATAATTATCCTGCGCATCATGTCATTTTTAGGTTTTCCTGCTTTTACTCCCCTTAACCTTAAATTACTGGGTTTGGATAGTTTTTGTTTTGGCAATTTCGCACTAAATATCGTAATATTACTTTAAAAGTAAGGCCTATGACACCAAAGTGAAAAACAAACCCAAATGTAAACCAAAATAGAAGTATGTAAAAAACGGTTTAGGATTAAATCAAATATTCTGCTTCATCTCGTGCCACACAAAAACAAAAAGAAAAGTGACTTTGTACACGCTGCCCATTGCAGCAGCTTCTTAGAACAACTCTGCCCATGTGCTCCACAGAGTCAAGAAAAAAAATCACTGAGACATGGGGCAAGGGAAAAAAAAAGAGTCTGCTGCAGCAGTGAGACTACAGTCATTGTAAGAGCATGCTGCTCTAATGGAAATACACTAACCATGGAGTTTAATACTCACAATAATAATTCACAAGTAATACAGAGAAGAGATGTGGATAAATAAGACAAAGCTTGTTGGAAGCACAGTTATTCAGGGCAGAAAAAACGGGGACCAATTACACAGAGATGCAGAAGGGCATCATGGTGCTGAGAGACTGCAAAGCAGACAGCAGAAATCGTTCATGGCAGTAACATGTAAAAGAGAATGCATACGGAAAGAGATTTCATACCCACAATGACTATTTAAAAACCATTGTGTGGTCATCACTGACAGCTTTGAGAAAAGGCTCAGTGCTCAGGAATGGTCAAAAGCAGAAACAAGGCAGAAATTATTATGAAAGAACAAGCAGAGTATCGCTGTGCCACTGCATAATTCTGCACCAGAAGAGCCAAATAGACTATGGCCAATTAGCATGAAAAAGATCCAGCTGAGGGGGAAGTATAATAGACACTGAAAAAAAATCAAGACTGCCACTGTGACTGCTCTCTGCTCCTTCCCATACATGAGCTCATACTTGAGCAGATGGCAGGGTTAAAGCAAACAAGAGGCATTTCTTTGTGGGAACACATTCGAGCTGTGCAACCCCTCCCAGAGGTAGTATGGATACCGATACAGAATATTCACCTAACTTTAAAATGCAACTGGAAGAGTTAATGGAATAAAAGTCTACTGAAAGTTAACTACAAAGATACCGCTGTCAGTTTAAAAAACCCCTCAGATGCAAGTCACTGGAAGCCAGGACAGCCCTGTCACCATGGGCTTATTTCCACTATGCAAAGGCACACAGCACGTGAGACTGTATGTGTACCGTGCATCTACAGATGACTCGTGTGCTTTTGGGCCAGCAGCCAAGGACAAAGAGATACTACAGGGCATTTGAAAGAGCATCAGACACAAATACTTATACAATTGAACTGTGCTTATTAAGTTTTCCATGGTTTTATAGTCTTTCCTCAGCGATAGGCCATGGTCAAAAAAATAAGTTACATAAACCAAAAGGACTGACCCGACTCATGTTTTGTAGGGCTGTGGGGGTTTTTCTATAAGATATACATACTCAAGGGTCTACGTTGATGTTTCACAGACCTTACGGCCCCCAGGGTTCATACTATCTGCCCAGCTACTCACCTGCCATGGCAGCCTCAGCTAGCACCTTCAGAACTTCTTTTTCCATCTCAGGACTGTTACAGATTTCTTCCCAGGTTCCTTTAAATCCTTTCTTTCGAGCTAGTTCTGCGAGCTCCTTTTGATTTGGCACAACAAATCCAATGACATAAGAATGGAAACTGAGAAGTATAATGCACTTTAGTATGAATTTTGTAAAAGTTAACAAGTCTTCAGAAATAACATTTCAAGTTGGGGGATTTGCACTTCATGCAGAAATATTGCTCTTAACAGTTGGCTTTTGTTCACCTGATAATCTTTCTGAAATGGTAGACAAATTACCTTTGCCTGCTTAAAAATAAGTAGAAAGAGAAGCCACTTACCTTACAGCAACTGGACTGCTTCAAGGTGTGCTGACCCTATGCATATTCCACTGTGGGGAAAGCAGTCCCCATACGATGGCAACGCGCCCTGCCTCTCCTCACGTTTTGCATCCCGATAGGAAGACTGATGGGCCGCTTCCCTACCTCAGTTTCCTCTCAACTGCAGATCCAGTTACTGTGGAGGAGTAGAGGACTGCAGTGAAGAGGGGTTGGAGAGCAGGTTGTGGAATGAGCATATGCACAACACATCTCAAAGAACGCCTGTGTCCATAAGGGAAGTGACTTCTCTTTCAAGCAACTGCCTCTCCTTTTGGCAAGCTTTGTCTGCTCCTGATATGCCTAGGATGTATGAAACTGTGACCTCAAAGTCTTTGGAAAACACTGAAGCACAATCCACCCTGAAAAAGGTATTCAAGATTTTTGAAATGGTGTAAAGTTTAGAGAAAATGTGAACAGAACCTCACACAGCAACTCTACATTGCGTTTTAACACAGCTGATCACAGAGTCAGAGCTGAAAGGGATCTCAGAAGTTCACCTAATTCATTCACCTGCCTTGAAGCAAGGTCAGCTATATCTAACAGGTGTTTGGCTAAGCTGTTCTTAAACATCAGGCAAATGCCAGCATTTCACTGCTTTAGCACTGGTAAGCTGGTCCTGATGGCTATTCCAGACTCATCCTCTCTGCAGTTGCATTTCCATACAGCCAACAGTCAGATGTTCCTCTCCTTTCCACAGAAGCCATGGATTTGTTCACAGACCATTATTATTTTTTTTTCCTCCTTCTCATGTTTCTTGTCTGTCTTCCTTCCTTAAGTTTCTTTAGGAATTTAAGGATTACCCTTCTAAGTCATACATCAAAGATCTCTGCCCACATGTTCCCGTTTTTCTCCTACTCTCTTTTCAAGAGGTGAACCTTTTCTGAAGTGCTGCACATGTAACTTAGACCCTTCAATGCTTGGTAGAGCACAAAAATCACTGCATCTTGTAGACTATACATCTGATTATGCCATATTATTTATCTCTTGTAATAGCATGGTACTTGTTGACTCATGTCAGTACCAGCTGATGGTGTATTTTTTCAGTTGATTTAGGTTAAGCATAATTTATATTTTCTGTCTTTAACCACTGCTTTCAAGCAGATCTCCATCTAGTCAAGCTTGCTCTAAATTCTAATCCTGTCCTCCACTGTCCCTTTGTTCCTGTCCCACCTTAACCATATAAAGATTTCTTAAATATGATAAACTCTCCCTTCCACCAGACAGATCAATTAATGCAAAATACAGAATCTGAACCCCGTTACAGTCATTACTTTAGCTTATCCTTTAAGGTATCTGAGATAATATTAAAATACTAATTCTAAATACTCTTTTTGGTTACTGTACAATCAAAGATTTAACCTATTTGTAAAAGTCTCCCCCCTCTTGTCTTCCTGCATGTGGGAGGTAAAGCAGCTACAAATGCAAGTGCGCTTTAGTCTCCAACATTATGCTGACCTGGCAAAGTTCACACAGATTTGATAGTACAATTCCAGTAGTGAACTTTAACCCTAGAACAGCAACAATCACCATCTGCAGAAGCTTCTTTTTTCAAAGTCAAGAGAGGGTGCTCAGAACAGGCATGTAACCTCCAGCAGTCAAAGGAAGCAAACATGAGACTTGCCCAAAGTGTCAAAACCACAAATCAAACCTAATATAATGGAAGCTTTCTTGGCAGCGGCATGGACAGTGCATGTTAGCCTACTGATCCAAAACTGTCAAAACTGAAGTTATAGGATGACTACCATTAGTTAATACACACAAAAAACCCCGACCAAAAATACCCCAAAAACCAGAGAGCACCAGGTGAACAAACTAAAAGTTGGCTATTTTATTACCACTGCGCAATTCCCTGATATGCTTGTCCTAGCCTCCTTCAAAATTATCAAGCTCCGAAAAAGGGCCTTTTTTTGGCCACACCAGAAATCATAATATTTCTGATCATTCAGAAGCTCAAAAATGATCTTCCAAACAGCAAAACGACCACAAGGAACAGTAACCACCTGAAGCATATTTATACATTTAACTCTCGAAACAGAGACTTAAGCCCTTATATGCTTAACTTGGGAGTGCACTTACAAGTAAACAGAAAGGACATTTGATTGTTGTTTACTGTATATTTGCATAGAGTTTACAGAGTATTTTCTTTCAAGCTTCAAAGCTTCTGCTAGTCTACTGCTGGGGTTAAAGAAAACTATTTTTAATGTGCAAACCAGCTTCTGGGATGTTGGTCGGTTTTTTCTCCCCCCTTCCTCCACTGTGCAACAGCACTTCCTCTGAAGAACGCATCACAGCTAAATACAGAAAGGAATAAGGTGTCCCAGAGCTTATATAGGTAATAATCTCTCAAGTGCTTGAGTGATGCAGTCAGAGCTTAGCTGCTCGGCAGATTAGGTAAAAAGGGAATGAAAGAAAGACTCATTCTTGGCATTTGCCATTGAATGCTGAAAAAAGTGGGAAAGGAAAAAAAAACCATACATTTCATACACTTCTCTATCAAAACGTTTTAGTTTTGATAGGGAAGTTATTCCATTGTATAAATAAAATCTTTTTTTAACTGGTTTTAAAAATTCCACACAAAAATTTTTTGCTTATGGCTTCAGTAGAACAGACAGAGAATAGAACAATAACAAAATACCAGCTGCCTCTTACCTGCTTGCATACGCACAAATGTTATCTACCAGTGGAAGATTCTTTAGAGCTGCTTCTACTTTGCCAAGAGAAACATATTCTCCTGCCTGGAGTTTTACAAGATCTTTTTTACGGTCTATTAAGAAAAAAAAAAGGAATCAAATGCTAATTACAGACGTAAAACTTTAGACACTGATTTTGTACTTTTCTGAAAAGTACATGAAAATGCCAAAAAGCTAAGCTGACTCATGGTTGGTGAATATACCAGAAACGTTTAAATCGGGTTTCCAGACTTGGCATTTTATCAATCTGTCCCTCAGCTAAATATGAGCCACATTTCAATCCCATGCATTTTCTGTCTTTAGAACAGCATCTCCTATATGACTGCACTGGCATGTGAATGGAAGACAACTAGGATTACGCAAAAGCCAGTGTTTGGCCAGAAGCACACATTTTGTGCTGTCTGGTCCAGGCACTTAAGGCAGGAAACACAGCATTTGGTGACATTTTGATATTTATTCCCAGGCTAAATCTATATTTAAAGAGCAACTGCCCATCTGTTATTTGAAAGGCGACAATAGGAACTGAAACTTAAGCCCAAATTACTTGAGCTTATTGCACACCGGCCAAAGGCGGCAAAGGTGAGCAGAGGGCCTTGCCCGCCCAGCCGCTATGGCAACCTCTCCTCAGCCATAGGCCTTCACCCTGCTTCCAGCAACCAGGCAAGGGAGCTTTGTAGCCCCCTGGCCTGCCTGGCCCATGCAAGGCAGCTGCAGTGGGACATAAGAGTCTCCTCATATAATAAATAAGCTTAGCTTTCAGGATTAAACCCACACACACACACCCACTCCCTGCCCCGAGTCATCCACTGACTTCAAGGGACACACCTGGCAGTTTACAGGGCACCTAGTTTTGCGCCTAGAGGTGTCAAAGAATTGTAAGCCTATCACAGCCTTATGTGCTTCACTTTTCCTCTCATTCTTTTATGGTAAAGGGATATTCCTATTATCAAGAACTGCAAGATTAAAAAAAGGCTTATTTAATTACTGAGCACATATTACGAGAAGAGCTCCTTCACTGAATCAAATTCCACACTTAAAGAATTATAAAACCTAAAGCAGCTTAATATAGCTCAATTAGCCTACATTTTACTAATTACTATACTTCCTCACTAACAAAGTAGAGTCAATTTTAAGACTGTTTAAAAGGAAGCAATCGTTTTAAATATCAGTTTTTAAAACAAACAATCAGGTTGATTGCAACATACCAGAATTCCCCTGGGATACACGGCAGGGCTTTAGACCGCATGCCAACATAGGAAGATTTTAGGTTTTTTGATATATTACAGTATTTAGCAGCCCTTAAAAAAGTGTACACGTATGTTCACCTGAATTTTTAACTCACCAATTATTTTTAGACATCCATCTTGATGAAACTCTCCAATGTCTCCGGTGTGGAGCCACCTCTGCCCATTCTCATCAACACTGAAATCTTTATTGGTTCGTACTTCGTTTTTGTAGTACCCCACAGTCACATTTTGCCCTCCAATGAGAATCTCACCTCGAGGATACGGTTTATCAGTGTTGTAATATCCACCTAAAAGTACAGGTTTTACTAAGTTAACAAGAACTAAAAAATACTCCAGAGCAAGAATTCCTAATACTTTACTATTTAAATATAGAGCGAAACACTTTAGTAAGCCCTTAGCCAAAATTACCGCTTGCCTAAATAGTTCAGCAAGAGAAAAGGTGTTTCTAATTCTTTTCAGCATATAAACATCTATTTAATATGTTTGTTTACAAACAGTGAAATTCACAAAACTGCAGAAGGTAAATGCCATTTCCATGCAATCTTTCTGCCAGGACTAACACTGTCTATCAGTTTCATACAAGCTCAAATAAACCAAGAAAAAATAAATTTCACCTCATATTTTTAGGAAAGACAAAAGCTACAAGGTTTCACCTTAGCCCAAAACACCCCTACGTATTGCATGTTTCTGCTCTACGACACATAAAAGCCTATAGTGAAAGGAAGTCACCCAAACACGTCAGACTTCATTAAATATATTTTATATAGCCTTCATGAAGCTTCCATTCCAGAGGCCATTTTTTTTTTTTTTAATAATACTACTATTATGAAGACTATTTTAAAATAGTTTCTTAAATGGCAGCAGAAGGTATCATGCGGGTACTTCAGTTGAAGTCTCCTGAATCTAGCAGCTCTAAGACACAACATACAAGACCTGATTCCTGGCCTGTAAGAATACTGATCTAAATCAGAGGTACAATATATTTTTACACTGTTACAGTGACTGGACTAAAAGAAATAGGATAGCCAAAGAAAATCATAATACAACCTTGTCAAGATGGCAGTTAAACTTACAGCTTGTCTAGATATTTACAAGTTCAAAAACCACTGAGAAATTTATTTCACCTTTGTTCTCCCCGAGATCAAACTTCGATAGGTAGAAGTAGCACAGAAAATTTAAAAACACCAAAAAATAGTCTTCTAACAACTACTACTGAGCAAAGCCCCACAGAAAAATAGCTATATGAAGTTCTTACAAACACACTATAATCACATACAGAAATTCTCACCTTCTTCCCAGTTCATTAACTTGATTTCACAACAGACCAAAGGTGCTCCCACTCTCCCTGTAGTGTAGTCCCAAACTAGAGTTTTAAACAAAAATAAAAAAAAGGCATTTTTCAGAAATTATCAAAACTGAATTAGAAAAGTCTTTGTTGTCATGCATCTCATTTAGTAAAATTAACTGCAATTTACTTCTGAACAGAACTTCCACGAAAACCAATGGATCTATCAAGGTAATACAGATTATATCCTTATCCTGCCAAGAGAATAGATGGCTGTATTTATAGCTACCTCTAGTCATCTCAACACAGCTTTGACGGCAAGCTGTATGGGAGAATCATGCTTCAGAACTCTAAATAGTTTGCTGGACTCTGAAATCAGTAGCAACAATTCAGGGGTTCTATATTTTGATACACTTCCCCGATGCCCCAGTTCCCAAACACTGCTGCATCTGAGCACCTTCCCAGAGGAGCATTACTGGAGACTACATCATTTGTATTTCAGTTCCACTTTCCTCCCCCATCAAGCTACTGAAGAAGCCTCTTCCAAATTCCTCTTGGAATAAAAGCTACATCACAGCAATTTGTTGATCACCAGGGAACATAATGCAAGATCTACAATCTGGCATTATCTAACCATGAACCCCAGCTACTCCTCATAATATTCCTAGGTAGATCACATCATTACCAAAAAATAGCAGACCTGACTGTTTCTCCCACCACAGCAGGTAAGTGAAATTTTAGGACTAAAAGGCAACCGAAACCATGAAGTTCTGTTATATACAAATTAAAACCTGGTGCAGGCTTTTGCATTCCCTTTATTTTCCTGTCTCCACATACTCACCAAAATTAGAAATAATTTGTTCAGTTCAACTAGTGAGTGCCATGATCCCATTCACAGTATTACAGGTTTCTCTACCACAAATGAGAACTTCCATTTTCTATGTAGGCCACCAGCTCTAGCACAACATGTCAAGAATCAGTACTCCTACTGTTTTACACATTTGTGATTACACGTAATTCCCAGGACTCCTCAGTTTCGTTTGGTGGGATACACCGACTGAGGAGACTGCCAAAGGTGACACACGCAGAGGGCTCAGCGTGGATCACTGCCACCAACCTTCTGTGATTGTTCCGGCTCCCGCTGACTCAGTCAGTCCATACCCCTGTCCTACAGGGCAACAGAAACAAATGTTCATAAACCGCTGAGTTGCTGCGGAGAGTGGAGCTCCTCCACAAAGCAGGATGCGAATTTTTCCACCTAGCAGCATTCGTACTTTCCGGAAAATAAGGCTAAAATGCAAAGATAAAAGCATATATTTGTTGCTTAAAAACAAAACAAGATTGCACCCAATTTTATATCTGAACCGAAAGTTCCCATCATCTTCAAATAAACTTTTGTGACATTCAAGGAAAACCTTCAAGGAGCACGTGTAAACTGTCCAAAACAGAGATTTTCAAGATTTGAAGATGGGTTAAATATTTCAAGAACGTAGATTTAGTAAGACAGTAAAGTTCTGTGATTTTTCTCCTAAAAATAATCTAAATAAGCTGTATAAGTTTTGCAGTTGTATTATTCTTTAGTCTCACTGAGGTTGGGAGTGGGACTCAATGATCCTTATGGGTTCCTTCCAACTTTAAATATTCTATGATTTGCTTCTGTGAAAATGAGAAGTCTACAGATTTATAGGAATAGACTTCCCATCTTACCCCAAAATTGTATAAATTCATTATTAAAATCTCGATGAAAATAATGCAATGAATATAAATCTCCAATCAGTTTCAAGTTAAATAGCATTCACTTAAATTATACCAGTAAATATTTAAAGCCATGACACAAATTACTGATTTTTTGTTTCATTTTACACTTAAAGACTTGTTCATGTTCAAAGCATCAACATTAAAACAAAGAGAAGCACACACAAAAACCCCAGACGCTGCTCATGTGATAAGACTTTGATAAGCATTTCTTTGGTGTCATTGAAATTAAAATTACCTGTCACAGAGTGGGGTACTGTAACCTTTGGAAATCTGTTCCATTTTGTAGTTATAGGCCAATATAAATAGATTCCGCTGGAAACTAGTCATTTCATTCACTTTATTCATGACATTTTTGTAGATCCGATCCATAATTTCCTAGTTGCATAAAGAGATTAACTCAAAGTAACAGAAAACCTAAATTCAGTACCACAAAAAGGAACAAAATCTAGAAATTCTAGCACATTTCAGATGACAACCCGCTCCCAGGTCTCTTCCACTGCTAAGAGACAGCAAGATGTTCAACGAAACTAAGGAAGCAAACATCTGAGCAGGAGCAGTAGTAAAGCCTAAGCTGCCTGATGCCAACTGTCTTTAGTCTATTAGTTTATTATGATGAACAATAAATTACTAATTAAAATGGCAACCTAGACCCAATAGCTATTTAAACTTTGAAAAATGTTGACAATCATATAATAATGTTTATCCTCAACATACAAATAAATATCCAAAATATTATTTAAGCCAGCTTAACTTCAAAACTTCTACCTTTTTTATTTAAAGGGTCATAAAATCATAAAACAGTTTGGGTTGAAAAGGACATTTAAAGGTCACCTAGTCCAACCTCCTGCAATGAGCAGGGACGACTTCAAGTAGATCAGGTTGTTCAGAGCCCCCTCCAACCTGACCTTGAATGTTTCTAGGGATGGGGGACCTGCCACCTCTCTGGGCAGCCTGTGCCAGTGTTTCACCACTGATNCAACTGCACCACTCAGCTTGGTGACATAAATTTTGTCAGTAAAAATGTGAATTATTATATTTTTAAAATATTTTTTTAAATTATTTATCCTTCAGTTACTTACAGGGACAGCTGCCATTAGGGTTGGCTTAAGTGTAGTGACATCACCTTTGCTTCCTTTCTTTATTTTAGAGGACTAAAGCAAAGAACAATTTCATTAGTAGACACATTCAAGATTTTTAACATGAGAAACAAAATAATATAGCACTTTTCAAACATTTTCACTTCAACTGTAATTTTAACAACTAAAACTAGCCCAGAGTACCAGTCATAACCACCAATACCCTGCTTCATGAAGTGTAGAAAATAGGTTTTTGTTGTAATGTTTTAAAAGAAACACTACAAAGATCTTATGTGACTACTTTTTGGTTAAAGGCTTATATCAACAACATACCTGGTCAGCTAACGTCTGAGGCGAAGAGTAACCGATGCGGCATCCATGAGACAGACACACAAGTTCAGCACTCAGCTCCAGAACATGGGCAAGAGGCAAATAACCAATATAGATGTCTTTCTCCCTGTAAAGAATTTTTTAACAGAAAAGTTTACGTTGTACCATTAGAGTCTTCAAGCTAAATTTACACGGAGCTTACTGTAGAAGGAGGTGGAAAAACACCCTTGAGCTTGAGAACGTATTTCAAATATCAGGAGTTTTGTTTCAGAAGTTGTGTGCTGCAGACTGTAGCTTTAAGGCCCGAACAAAGCGTAACATTTACTAATCTGAACACAGTTAGCCACGTTTTATTGCTGCAAAGGCAACCCAACTGCACCAAAGAGAAAGAAACCACAGAATTTAACACTAACCAAAGGACTGTAATTTTAACAACTAAAACTANCATTATCCCTTGTCCTGTTGCAACAGGCCATGCTAAAAAGTTTGTCCCCATGTTTCTTATCAGCCTTTTCTTCTTCAGGCTGAACAACTCTAACTCTCTCAGCCTGTCCTCACAGCAGAGGTGCTCCAGCCCTCTGGTCACCTTTGTGGCTTCCTCTGGACCCTCTCCAACAGATCCATGTTTTTCCTATGAAGAGGACAGGAACCCTGCACTTAGTCTTGTTCGCATTAGTCCAGCTCTAGAGCTTGTCTAGGTCCTTCTGAATGACATCCCATCCTCAGCAGTGTCAACTGCACCACTCAGCTTGGTGACATAAATTTTGTCAGTAAAAATGTGAATTATTATATTTTTAAAATATTTTTTTAAATTATTTATCCTTCAGTTACTTACAGGGACAGCTGCCATTAGGGTTGGCTTAAGTGTAGTGACATCACCTTTGCTTCCTTTCTTTATTTTAGAGGACTAAAGCAAAGAACAATTTCATTAGTAGACACATTCAAGATTTTTAACATGAGAAACAAAATAATATAGCACTTTTCAAACATTTTCACTTCAACTGTAATTTTAACAACTAAAACTAGCCCAGAGTACCAGTCATAACCACCAATACCCTGCTTCATGAAGTGTAGAAAATAGGTTTTTGTTGTAATGTTTTAAAAGAAACACTACAAAGATCTTATGTGACTACTTTTTGGTTAAAGGCTTATATCAACAACATACCTGGTCAGCTAACGTCTGAGGCGAAGAGTAACCGATGCGGCATCCATGAGACAGACACACAAGTTCAGCACTCAGCTCCAGAACATGGGCAAGAGGCAAATAACCAATATAGATGTCTTTCTCCCTGTAAAGAATTTTTTAACAGAAAAGTTTACGTTGTACCATTAGAGTCTTCAAGCTAAATTTACACGGAGCTTACTGTAGAAGGAGGTGGAAAAACACCCTTGAGCTTGAGAACGTATTTCAAATATCAGGAGTTTTGTTTCAGAAGTTGTGTGCTGCAGACTGTAGCTTTAAGGCCCGAACAAAGCGTAACATTTACTAATCTGAACACAGTTAGCCACGTTTTATTGCTGCAAAGGCAACCCAACTGCACCAAAGAGAAAGAAACCACAGAATTTAACACTAACCAAAGGACTGTAATTTTAACAACTAAAACTAACCAGTACCAAAGTACTGGTTAGGGAAGCTTTCAGCCACTCTAGTGCAAGGAGGCCCCACAGGCTTTTGTGTCCCGGTCTTGCCCGCATACAGAAGGTAAGAGAACAAACAGCACATGAAGCAATCATTTAATGCAGTAAATCATTTAATGCTCAGACATCAGTACGTAGTATGATGTGTCACAGGCAAAGCAATATAAAGACAGTTAACATTTTACACAGTAATTTAATCTGAAATCATATGCAACTACATGCTGATAAATAATGGCTGGTACATACCCCAGATTTGGGATCCTCTCTGCCATTCCAGTTATCCCAGCAATTAGGTTGCAGTGGGAGATCATAACTCCCTTGGGAACTCCTGTGGACCCACTCGTGTACATGATCACTGCGATATCGGAGGGCATGGGCCTTGCCTGCTGTTTGTTTCCTGTAATTTGTGTTAAAAAAAGAGAATGTGTAACGTGTGGAAGACTAGGAGATCTGACACACTAACAAATTTCAGCAGCCCTTCCAATACAACACCGTGTGACTACTACATTCTGCTTTCAGCTAAGAAGATTGCAGTCAAGTCTAAGCACCTTCACAAAGAGTAGGAGCTGCTCTGTGTTAGCTGAGCAACACTGCCAGTGACTGCCCTGGTCTACCACAACAACACTTTTCCTATCACGGTTCCCATGTTCCTGCAGAGAAGAGAAAACAAAGGCAGAGCTTTGGTTTCTCCACAACACCAGCGAGCTTCATGTCCAAGGGTCAGACCCTGTTTGCAGAGCTACCTTCTCACGTGTCCCCTGACAGGAGAACAACACGCTGCCTCATGTGCAACACCTGCAGCAAGGCACCGCTGAGCCAACAGGAGGTCTAATTTCTGTAAATATTTAAAGAAAGTTCAATAGCTTTGATGGGATTAAAGTGTTTTGAAGATACTTGCGCTAAGAGCAAGAAGGTAGAAAAATAATTGTGTTTATTTGGAAAAATGGCATAATGCACACCACACGTGGCACAACATGCACGCTGAACAGGAGGAGTGAAAGCGTATTTCATAATTTCCCACTCACTGAATCCTGTATATCCTGCACCATGAACAACACAGAAGGAAAAAAAAACACCACATAAGCAGGAGCTTATGTACTTAATATTAATTGAACATGCTTGACCATAAATAATTCATTGAAGTATTCCACAATTTATGAATGGTGAAGTTGACAAAGAGGGTGTTCCTCAATTACAGTGTATGGTGTGTGATATTTAAAAGACTGAAGAAAGATTAGGCACTTTTTACACGGCACACAGGTTAACAAAGCTCAAGGAGCTAATGAATTATAGCCATAATTTTTTTCTGTTGGTGTTATCTGAAACAGTTTCAATAGCACATGAAAGTGGTACATCAAAAAGGGAAACCATCTTTTGAAGAAATTGAGAGGTCACAATGTTGGAAGCAAACATGCCGTTCCCCTGAATGTCAACAGCAGATGGATTAACCACCCACCCAAGTCCTCAAACAAAATTGAATCCAACATTCTTGTGCCTTCACTGGTTAAAAGACTCCAAAAACATGAAATACAAGAACAGAAAAAGTAACTGCTGGATACAATGAAATCTTAAGATACTGGGTTTAGCAGCTCTTCAGAGGCAAAAAGAAAAGCTTGTTATGATAATAGTTAAAATACCTTCTGAAATTCTGAATTCCAATTCTAAAAATGTTACATAGCTTGGAAATAGGTATCAAGAAATTTACATAGTAGACTGACACTTTCAGAAGACTGAAACTTTCAGAAAGGCAATAAAAGTGACTGAGTTCCACCAGATTTAAATTGCTATTTTGCATTTTGTTATTTGTGAATTTAACAAGACGTAACAATAGCGAATTACTGATGTCTTTTGCTATAAAATGCACAATAATTTTCTCTGTGCTCTGAATAACCTTGTTTTAATATGCCTGGTCATAAAAATGCTTTCTAAGTTTCTATCCTGGCCAAAATGCTTATCCTACGAATTGTTCTTCAACATGTAACACTTGCTGTGGAGAAAACAGTTTTTATTAAAAGAATTTTACTCATCTGTCAGAACAGACAAAAAACCTCCAACCATACACACACACCCCCTCCACTCCTAAATCCAAACACAACCAAACAAAAAACCCCACAGATTTTAAGGAAAAAGTGGATGAGAAAAGGTTAACAATGGCTTTTTGCTCTTTTTTTTTTTTNTTTTTTTTTTTTTTTGAGATCTGCAATTTTCCCAAGTAGGACAACAGATAAGATGATGCAAACAGAAGGAAGCCATAACCTACCAATATCTGCCTTGGCCCCCATAGCTTGCACAGAAGCCATCGTGTGAACAATGACACCCTTGGGAAACTCTGCCCACATTGTTGGTTTGCCATCCACTGTAATAATATGGCGCAGCAGTGGAACCTGAGAAACTATTTCCTGTGGAAACAAACATGTGTTCAAAAATCAAACATGAGGTTTTTGCTGGATACATTAAAAAAAAAAAAAAAAAAAGCATTGACATAAAATACCCGAGGATTTACCATTTCAGCGGTAACAGCTGCAAAGCCTGAAACTTTCCACATTTAGATTTGCAGAACCGATTGAAATTTCCACTTACAAGTCCAAAAACTGTTCCAACAATTTACTGAGCTGGGCCTTATTTCAAGAAAAGCCCACAAATAAGATTGCAGTGATTTGTAGAGATAATTGACTTTCCATTCTCATAGAACACCAAGAGAAACCGGAGACACCGAGCTCACAATAATTCTTATGTTGCTCCTTGATTACTACACTCTTTGTAATAAGCAACAGGTAGCAAAAGTACAGAAAATTATTAGTTAAGGACTGGTTAAGTATTTCGAGCAAAATGTGAGTTTGAAAACATTTATCAGTGTCCTAGAGGAAGAAGAGATGACTACAGTCTCTAGCAGAAGAAATTCATTTTCCTGCTGTGTGCATTGTATATATCCAGTCATTCTAGTAACCAAGAAAAGGTTTGGGAAATTCTCATTCAAAGTTCAGCAACAGCACACAATTCTTAGTCAAAACCATTCCAGTCTATGAAAGGCCTAGTTCCCCCAAAACACATCACGACGAAACTCCTGCAGATTAGTTGTTCCTCTTGTGTATTCAATCCAGGTCAGTAAGTCAGAAAAGGTTTTTTGACTTTTCCAGTGTTTAACAAGCTTTCCCCTGAACTGGAAAACAGCTCTAATTCTTCGAGCACCTAAGAGCCATTCCCTGCCAGGAAAGCATTCAAGAATAAATCAGAAGGATGGTCACGTTTAGCTATTCTTATACAGTTTATACATTTTTCCATTCTTCCCATTTGCTTCAACTGTTAAATTTATAGGCACTAAATACAAGAAACTGCTATGGTTTCTGGGTAGTGAGGTGCTGCTGCAGGCAGCACTGCAGGTCTTCAGTACTGAAAATTGCTCATCCTGTTCTCCAAAGTCACTGTGGAGTCTAAATTGCACTGAAGGCTACTTCTCAGGCTGTTTTGTACGTGAAGACAGATACATAAATCTTATTTTAAAAAAGCGTCTACCCTATAGAAAGGCAATAAATCATTGTTCCATACAATGGAACCAGGTCTTTTAGCAATAGCAAACAGATACAGTTGGAAGACACAGAAAAAGAACAGTCTCCTTACTTTCAATTTTGTTTGCATCAGTTCTTTACTGGTAATGATGGTGGTCACCTCTGTCTCGTTCAGGCCATGTACTATGGCTGGGCCTCCCAGAGTAGCGTACAGAGTAACAACTGAAACAGAAAACGGGGGCAAAAGGTGAATATCAGTGTTGTACTGCAAATACAGTTTACAATAAAGGGCTGAGATTAATCCCCTCTAAATAAGGCAGCACAGTAAAAGTATCTGTCAACTAATATAACATTGGTGTAGTTTTGTGGTTCAAAAATACATATTACACAGATTTAAATACAGCATAAACTTCAGTTACTCCCAGAGGGAACCAAGACCAACCCCTGTCTATATGACTGTCAACTATTTTTCAAGGTCTAAATAGAGGTATCAAAACCACGTTAAACCACGTAATTCTCTTCTGGAACTGCTCTCAAACCTCCACGCCTTTTACCCTTTTAAAAGTAGGCACTTGTTCTCAGTTTAATACACTCTTTAACAATAGTCCTCCTGTACACAAGAAACAGCTTTCATTTACACAACTTCTCTTTTCAGACTTCACATGCCGCTAACAGAGCCTCTACAGCCTTTTACAGTTGGCTGCTAGTAAGAAATTACTATAGCACTGGAATATGTGTTATCAGCAGATTAACGCTCACACTCTGTAATAAATCTGACACTGTCCTGTTCTCCCGTCTACTTAAAACAACATAATAAAGGTAGCAGCATCCCAATCATTAGACGGTGAACTGACAGTCATGAGAATACAGAATAGCAAGGGAAGAAAGTATTTAGGAAATGGAGTATTCTATTAGAAGCACAGTTTCCTGTGTTTATGGGCAGCTCATTAGCAATAGAGTGTTAAAACACAGCTATTTCAATTTTTAAATCATACTTTATTTCCTGCCATTTTTATGATAACTGGATCAGAAGAGGCAGGAAGAGACTGGGAAAGACAAAGACAGCTCAAAGAGGAAGAGATGTAAAAAAATAATGATTTCCTATTTTCCAAACAGAATGCTAAACAGGAGCATCTCAAAAAAGTTTTAAGGGCAAGCAACACACTCATGAGTAATTACAAATCAGTGCTGGCAGCTGGGTCACATTAGGTATCTGAATTTCTTGTGCATTTTAGTCTGGATTTAGCCGAATATTTAAACAACGTAATTACTAAACCGAGACAAGCCGTTGTATGTTAGGGCTGCAACTACATTATGGTCACTGCAGCAAAAAAACCTCTGTTGTATTGTAAGATTTCAAGTCCAGGGAGTTACTAATCCCGTGCAGTGTATCAAGGGAAGAACTCCAAAGCAGTTTTCTTACAGAGAAGAGTAAATAGTTGACCTCTACTTATTTTTTTCCTTGTTAAAACAGTCCATCATAGTTCAGAACTGTTGCAGGGCAAACGCACATGCACTGTGTTTTCTTTAATTTGGTGGGAGCAAAGTCCAGAAGAGTGCCTCTACTAGTTCCCACGAGCTCTCTCCACTTACGGCAGTGACCCCTGTTACATAAACAGCTCGCAGAAATTCAGCTTCCCCAAGCCAGTGAGCACAACCGGGACAACACACCGCCCGGAAAGAGAAGCCTAATCTCTGAAATAACCATTTATGCAGCTAATTACTCGTCTACAAGTAAGTACATCAAGGACAACTTAGAGCTCTGCAAGAGCCAAAGAGAAAGAAGGCTATGCCATGTATGTGATGGTGTACTGATGTCATGGAAAGAAGGGAAAAAAAAAAACCAACCCTGAAACCAACAAGCAGCGATTGATCTGTGAAATCCTCACTTCTTTACATCGGCGCCTAGAACCTTTTCAGGCAAATCTCAAGTTTTAGGTAACTTTTTGTCTTAGTTTTCTACTGAAAACAGGGTAGGTTTAGGCTGAACATTAGGAAAGCATTTTTCACACAAGGAGTGATCAGACATTGGAATAGGCTGCCCAGGGAGGTGGTTGAGTCCTCATCCCTGATAAGAGAGGTCTAGATGTGGTGTTGGGAGATACGGTGCAGGGTTGATAGTTGGACTCGATCCCAAGGCTCTCTTCCAACCTGAATGATTCTATGAAGGCATACCAACAAGGGATTATCTCTCGTGTTCACCTTTAACACATGCAGTAGTACAAGGGAGTCTTCCATATCTGAATTTCTGCTAGGAATACTACTCTGGCAAAAAAGAAAAACCTTAACATCCCTTAACATGCCAGCTAACATACAACAACAGAGCCGTGTCCTAAAGAAACAAACAGAACCTTGGCCATTTATTGCAATGTAACTAAAGTGTTAAACTGGGCATTCCAGCATCCACCATACAAAAATAAAAAGGCAAAGTGTACCTTTAAAGGCTTCAGCCAAATCAATCCTGACAAAACCACTTCTGCTCAAGCCTCAGGAAGGCAGGACTGAAAAATGAAACATAACCTTTCCTATTTATTTCATTGTTTGGTTATTCACTCAGGTGTTTGATCTGCCCACAGTGGTGAAGAGCTCTTCACACAGACAAAGAGGAGATACTTTGGAAGAAAATCTGGTTTTGTGCCAGTACTCTTCTTTTTTCCATTTTTGAACCAGCAATCCCACTTTACCTCCTGCAAATACAAGACTCAGATAGCTTCACACAACATAAAATTTACAATCACGTATTTCTAAGCGTAAAACCACTTGTTAGTGTGAGTAATCCATAACAATTATATTCCCCAACACAAAAGGCATTCTCTCCAACACTACGTAGGAAGCAAATGAACCTGCTCTCTTGGCATCAGTTCTGGGCACATCCCATCAGATTTAATACATTTCACATTTGGAAAGACTGTCACAACACCACCAACAGTTAGCTGTTGTGAAACCTGTACACTGAAAAAAGCTACTAAGTCATTTAGCAACGCCTTGCCAGGCTACTTCTTCAACATCAGCTGCATTTTATAATTCATTCAGCAAGACAACTACGTGAAAACTGCATGATAATATCATCATCTGCCAACACACAAGTCAGCCAAGTTCACGTAGGATGACATGCAGCTTAGATGCTAAGTACCACGTCAGACAGTGTGCCGAAGCACGTCTCAATAAGGGAATTTAAAACATTAATCCGACAAAAACCAACCCCACATGCATACCATTCTACACACGACATCCAGCCACTATCTCAGATGACTTTTTTTTTTCCCCTCCTCAAATTACGAAATCATCCTAGGATTTGTAAGTACACTTTGCTTCCAAAGGAAAAAAATCATTGATATAAGCCTTTGCATTTAGTCACTAGGAATCTAACAGATCCCAAAAGTGATAAGAGGAACTGACAGGGTGTTATGAGACATGTAGGTTAAAAGCAACACAGGCATCTGGGAGCAGCCTGTGCAGATCTCTGCCCTGGCAGGCAAGCTACCAGCAGTCGCTCGCTGAAGAAAGGACCACAAGTATCAGTGAATTTAGGCTGGAAGGTACCTGAGAAGGAACCTGCACAAACCAGTTCATTGCAGCAGAGCGCTCAGGGCTGTGGCCAGTCTGGTTTTAAGTATCTCTGAGGACGAAAGGCTTCACAACCATTCTAGCCTCCTGTTCGAGAATCTAACTACCCTCACAATGAGAACACTTGTCTTAATATGTATTTTTTTTCCATGTTTCAGCTTGTGCCTGTTGCATCCAGGTTTAACAAAACACACCTTTGCGGAGTCTGGCTTCAACCCCTCTGTATGCTCCCATTAGACAGCAACAAGATCTCAGCTCGCTCATCTTAATCTTAATGCTGAACAGACCCCACTCTCTCAGCCTCTTCTCCTGTGTCACGTTCTCCAACCCCTTCAACATCTTGGCAACCCTTCCCTGGACTCCATTCCAGTATGTCAAGGTGTCAAGGTCGTCTTTCCCCCCCCCCCCCACTGGGGACACCCAAC
>VXBJ01000107.1:35788-48836 GCA_013400055.1 Nycticryphes semicollaris | reverse complement strand
TCTCCATGTGGTCTCGCCAGTAGCCAGATCGAGAAGAACAGCTTCCCTGGACCTACCTGCTACACTCATGCTACTACTACCCAGTCAGCCTTCACTGCAAGAAGGTGGTGGATACTCATGGCTGACTGTATCCACCAGTGCCCCCAGGCCTTATGCAAAGCAGCTGTCTATCCAGCTGTCCCCCAGCCTGCACTGGTGCATGAGGTTATTCCAGCATGGCCACAGGAATTTGACTTGATTGAACTCCATGAGGCCCCCAACAGTTCACTTCTCCAGCTGAGAGGCCCCTCTGGACACCAGCCCTGCTCTCCAGTGTACTGGCTGCTCCCACCAACTTGCTGCAGGCCGTGACCTGCTGCGTTTACACTGTCCCATCATCCAGACCTTCAGTGAAGGCATTAAACAGTACTGGACTCAGAATCAATTCCGAAGGGCTGGCAGGTAACTGCCCTGATGGCCCATGAATTTTCCATCCATCTCATCGGCTACTTATCCAGTCTCTATCTAAATAATCTGGACTCTATCCAGTCTCTATCTAAATAGAGACTATCCAGTCTCTATCTAAATAATCAGATGCTATGTCAACCACAGGGACATGGAGACCACGTCAAAGGCCTTGCTAAAGTCACAGTATACAACAGCCACTCTCTCCTTGTCTGCAGAGCCAGTCATCACATAAGGCAAGCAGGTTGATTTTGAAAGGGCATGGTCTATGGCAGTGCATCCTGTAACCAACTCCACCCTTAAAAGTGAGGGAATAATACAGCATAAGGGTACATGTAAAATAAGCACACAGACCCACATTAAAGACTTATTTACACGAAAACTGCTATATACTCATGAACATATGTTTTTTCAAACTGTAACAGACCTGTGCTTAGAGCAGAGAGGGACCATTTAAGATAGAATTTTTTGTTAGGCCTGCTTCCAAAATCTGAAGAAGTCTAATTGAAATACATCCTTAGTTTTAGTACATAGTAAATCAGGATTTTTCTGCACATCTGGCTTTTACAGCCCATCTCTTATTGAAGGAGGCAAAATGTGGCATGGAAGAGAAGAGGCAAAAGTTTGTGAGGAACTGCAGCTTCTAGAGTACCCTGTGGGAAACTGGGAAACGTCCCTGAGAACAGTCACAGAACCCAGCCATCAGGAATGACATACTAAAGAGTGGTGATGAAACAGACAGTTGAAAGCTATTCCTACACCAAGTTGAGATCAGCACTTCATTGGTTTCTCAGCAAGACAAATAGGCACAGAGCTCCTACGCATATCCTTGTGCCCAGACACAGCGTAGATTAGGCAGGCTTTGCACTGTAGCTGAGAGGTACCTCAGACACAATTGTGGCCCTCCACACAAGTCAAGTGAAAGGCGAGTAGAGGTGGCTTTGTATTTGTCTCTGCCCTGTGCCCTGAAGCTGGGCAAGGACACTTCCAGCCAGTCTGACCTGTTCTGCACTCCTCAAAGGCATCTCCACCACAAACCAGCACATGTCCCTCCAAGAGAGCACCTCCTCCTCCCTGAGCAGACTCTGTTCTGCCCCAACACAGTTAGTGCTCTCCACAATAGAAGCAGAAGACTAAAGTGTAACTGGAAGTTACAGAATGGGACTGTCATCGGAGAGCAGAACTCTAAAGCACTTCTCTTATGGTCACTCCATGAGAAAATGTGGAGTATCATCCAGGTCAGAGAACTCTGTCTCAGCCCACTGCCAGAGTTAGGGACCCAACTAGTGTATGATTAAACCAGATACTATGAATCAGAGTGAGACTGACTTTCAATAGCTCACCAAAACTAAACACAGCCTTAAGGTTTCTGAGATGGTCACTAGAGCTCAAGCTTGTCCTTGAGCAGCCTCAAGTCAGCATTCAAGTTAAAGTAGGATGTAGTAAATTACAGGTCACGGGCTATGAGCAAGAAGCAGAGAGAAGGCAAAAATAAAAATATTAAAAAAAAAAAGCCTAAGTTTTGAGTTAAGGAATGACTTACAGTTTGGTAAAGGAGTTACTAAGCAACTTTTTCATTCGAAAGAGCTGTCCAAAATAAGTTCAAGACTTACTCTTTCCTTTTCACTTCTTAGAGATAACAATATGATAAACTCTATCCAAAATCAAAATTGAAGAATTGACAAAATATCCAGTTAAAAAGAACTTACAGGCACAGATGAAGGTTTGACGTCAACTCCTGAAACTGAGTCAATGAACTGATGTGTGATATTTGTCTGTTTGTTTTTAGAAACTTGGGAATGCGTACTGATTTGAGACTAAAAGAAGATAAACCTCTCACAAATTCATTGAGCAAGATGTGCTTACTGAAACCATACTCCAGCTGCAAGCAGATACACATTTCTCCACCCAGTAAGGCAAAACACTGCAAAGTGCACAGTCTCTACTTTACGCAGTATTTTTTTCATTTGTAAACTTCATATGAAGTGAAGTAAGAGAAAGCTTTGCTTTCAGATTGCGCTGCAAGATGAAAAGACATTAAGTATTTGAGGAGAGACGCGCACTTACGCTGGTAGTTGCACATAAAGCAGGCCTGTGCTGCAATCATCCACTCAGCTCTCGTCTCACAAAAGATCGCAATGTTCGTCTTTGGTTGCTGACCCAACACTGCTAAGCCTTTTCCAAAATTAACAGCTTTAATGTATACATCTTCGTATGAAAGCCAGGTGTACTTGCCAAGGATGACCTAATAAGAACAACAAATTCAATTTAGAAAATGAAGATCCTTAACACATGTTCTACTACATCTTTATTCACGTGAAGAAACCACAGATGTTTGAAGTACAGATCCCTTAAATTCTAAAAGCAGCTTATTCAAGATAATGAATAATATTCTTGCCAAAATCTACAGGGCCTGTGGAAGTTCCAACACAAATACTGCAATATCTCCATGCTTATTATCACCTCACTTTGTTTTCACAGTAGGAAAGGACATGATTTCCACCATACTTCGTAGCATCAGAAGTCCCCTAAAAGGCCATGGTTATCTAGCACATATGCCTTTAGATTTATATATATCCAAACAGGATACTTAAGTGTCTGTTCTTATAAAATCCCAGGAAAGCAGGGAAACTGGAATCCAGAAACAGTATACCAATGGGTCCTCTGTCAGAAATTGTGAAATCCCTTCGCTTGTTCCGAAACAAATGTCAGGGGGAAGAAGAGTAATCTTTTTGTCCTTTATTTCTGCAAAATCAAAGTGGGACAGAAAACTGGACTGGAAATTTCAGGACTGAGATTTGCCAGTAAACTCATGTGGGAAAAAATTAAGCAATCTCACTGCTCTTCTATATGGGAAAGCTGGCGCACAGTGAAATTGGACTTGCATTTACAGTTCACTACCTAACATAGATTTCTATGTGTGGACCTGCAACTATTGCACCTTGCAATATTTTCTCACTAAATTACAGTTATTTCTTTGATGACATCCTAGAAATTTTCACATACAGATAATAGTTGAAAGGTAATGTGTTGCACTGAAAATCCAGGCCCAGATTATTATCCCTCTTCTTCCTGGTTATACCATGACAATTTTGAAAATGAGTTTTTATTCGTCCATTATTTCAAACATTTCCTTTGGCTACACAGCATTAGCAATAAATCCAAGCAAATTATTAAGGAAAAAAAAAAATCTAGAAAAGCAAATTATCCCCTTTTCCTTCCATTCTGCTCTCCAGACTTTGTTTAGCAGCCTTAACTACATTTCAAACTTGTGGGCTGTAAAATCTAACAACTTTTTGGCATGTAACAACATTACTAATGGGTCTGTATTTCCACATCCACGTCCTTAATAAAATGTATTTTAAAAATCTCTCTCAGGCTCTAATGGAAAAATAAAACGTAACAGATTTATCAAAACACTTTTTCAAACTGCAGAAGTTCACTGCTGGGTAGCTGAGTTGTACCCAGAATAGCCTTACTGCGTATTGCTTATCAATGCTACTTGTTTTGCAGGATAAAACTTTTTAGCTCAGGAGAGGTATAGCCTGGAAATTTCACAAATGTCTACCCGCATAAATACAATTCATCAAACCCAAAAAACCCCCAATACTTGCCAGCAATAACAGTCCTTAGCCATTTCACCAGAAAATAAACATTTCACACACAAATACCTGCTCGAGTTTTCCCGTTTTATTTACAGAAGCTTCTCTTCATTGGCAAATACCAGTTGGACAGGCAAAACCAGCAGAAGGAAGATGCCATTGAATTTTACTGCTGTAAGCACCGTGGGGCAGGGGGCTCACTGCTACCGGCACTCACAGCTACAGCCCCCTGCCCCCAAGAAAGACCCACAAGTTCCCTTTAGGTTCAAACCAAACCAGGACACACACCAAGATATTTTTGGTATGGAAAATGATTGCTGCTTCCAAAGAAAATATTGCATCTCTTCCTGTCCATCCGAATTTCAGTAATTTGAAATTTAAATTCCAATTTGGAACATTTTCCCCCAAACACAGTATTTTTGGCAGAATTGGAAATTCCTGGCAAGCTCATCAGTTGAAAACAATTTACAGGAATTATTGAGGCAATGCCCTTTCCACCATTATACTCTACCTACTGTGTAGCCTCCAGGATGCTGCTCGCAAACAATTCAGCCAGGAAAACACAAGCAGATTCTTGTTACTGTTTCTGGTACATTTGCCAATCCATAAATGAAGAGTTTTTGATAATTTACACCACTCATTACATAACGCACTTCAGTTGAAATAGTAAATCATTAAAACGTCAAAGATTGATCTTCTGAATAACACTTATGATTCTGATTTTATTCCTTTTATTCTCTTAAGAAGTTTATCCTCATTGCTTAAATAAGTTTGATATAACATAGTGAAAGAAGGTCTTACTGGTGCTTTCCTTTCTCAGGTCGGAAAATCTACAGAAAGGAAGTACAGCACTGTTAGCTACAGCTATTTTTCTATACATAGGAAAACATTGCTGAAGAACACCGATGTGTGAAAACAGAGAAGACATTTTTCAATGCAGTTATTTTGAGTTTTACTTTTTCTACTGCCTTCCATGTATTTCAATTCCCATGTTCCCTTCCTTCCTGTGCCCAGTGTTTCTTCTCCATTCCCTCCCTATCACATAGTAACATACTGCCTCCATCTGTACGTCCCTTTCTTCTGCATTTACTTCTATGCTTCTTTTGCAGGATATAGAGAACATTATGGTTTCTCTCATCCTTCCTTTTCCTTGAGCACATCTCCAAACCCATCTTCTTTTTGGCCCTTGCCTCAGCAGCTTTCCCTAATCTTTTCCAATGTACAGCTTCTATAAAAAACAGCTATGAAGATTGATGTTAAATGCCATAATCTTTCAAACTTTTATAAGCATTTAATTTTTCAGCTTTCAGAACTTATTTCTGTGAGATAGGTACTTAATGCAGGTCAAGAAAGTAACTGTCCAAGAGTTTGCAAGAGGAGGGCCCAAGAAGTCACAATCATTGAGAACTGATTAAACAAGCAGGTAAAAACCAAACACTACATCAGGAGAGCCCCTCTAAATGTTTGCTTCAAAATACTACATTAAATAGAAAAACACTGCCCTCTAGTGCATCAGCTTTTAAACATACTTAAAGTGCAAGTTATTAAAAAAAACATCTGAGTTACCTATTTAATGCATTGGAAAATGTTATTAAATATCAGCACTGCATTAATATTTGTAGAGCCAGCAAAGTACGAAGATTTCTTTAATCTAGATTTTAGGACAACCATATTCAACTTTTTAGTGTGTTCTTTTAAAAAGCTTCAGGCACAGGTAGAATCACTAAACTACCTGACCTCATTCACCTTTCAAGTTCTTCTTAAAAGTAGCTTGTAAGGCTCGAAGAATCTTGACTACAATTTGAGAAAACAGTGATCACGAGTCACTTCCATGTAGAAGATACATTAAAAACAATAGAAATACTTGAAATGCCCATTTTCAGCCTTTTTCAGATTAAAGCATGAATTACAGCTGAACCACCCAAAATTGTTATCTACAAAGCACCCTATCTTTTTAGGTGCATCACTTTCTCTTACCAACACTGGGTTTACTTTTCCCCACTGTGTCCTATTTATTACGTTTCCAGCTATTCTGTTCTCAGTTGTAAACTCTTCAAAACAGAACACATACACACACACACACACAAAAAAAACCCAAAACAACCCAAAGAACACACAAACAAACATCACAAAATCCACACATCAACATATATAAAAGCAAGCACATGAGAATACAGCCTAAGATGAAATAAAAATACCCAACCAGCAGAATAATACCTTTCGGGCATCACAAAATTTAAACTCTGCTTAAATCAATTTTTTAAATTAATTACACCTTAATCTCTGAAGTGTTTTCAACTTTACCCTGACTTATATACATAGTTTATGAAATTAGTGTTAACCACGTATTAAACTAACTGTATATGAAATATAAAATGCAACAAAGTGAGCACAAGCATTATTGCATTATCACCTGTGAATTTCTGCTTTGGCAACTACGCAGGAATAAGTAAGTCCTTCGAACAAAATACCCTAAAAATACAAGAAGTTACAGAGTAACTTACTGAGAGCAATGATATCCCAAATAACGTAGTATCTGATCTTAAAGATGTTAAACACTTAGCTTTAAATAATTTTAGCTAGAAGTGTGAGCACACTTAGGTCTCCTAAGAATCAGAAGTTTAATATTTTACTTTTTTGAGATATCTACCCCATAAATTAATGAAAAATTAATTAGGCTAATCTAGCCCACTGCAATTTGCAGAGAGAGAGATATCCTCTAACAGGTAACAGGATTTAGGACACAGACACATTCACATTTGCCCCTGACTTGCAGATGACCTGAGAAAAACACATCCATCATTTCCACTATGGTGTTCAATTTCTGAAAGGGGGAAAAAAATAACTTAAGTTTTGCAACTCCTGTAAGGTACAGAAATTACACACTTTATATCTAAGACTTAAAGTAGTTGTTCACCTTTTCAAAAAGCTGCACCGAATAAACCTCAACAGGCTGCTTTTTAGTAAAAGGAACGTGGCAGCAAAGAGATGCACGTTATGAGAGACAGTAATCAAAGGAAAAGAACCCTGACAACCTATCTGGGGAAATTTTCCAGTTTTCCTCACTTGATACAATATGTTACAAGGTATCAAGAAACACTGAATTCCTTACTGGGAAAGGAAATTAAAGGCAGATTTATGTGATAACGCCACAACTTGGAACAAAATAACCTGAAGGCAGGTATGGCAATGGACCATAATGAACTGTTGTGTCAAGCTTAGACAAAATTAGCTAACTTAGGTAATTTCTAAGTCTAAATACTTGTTTCTAAGTAATTTAAGTAGGTCAACACCAACATTCTTCAGCTTTCCAATATTCAGGACACGGTGCTTGCATAACAGAAAAGGCTAAAACTCCTAAGTTCTTAAGCCTTACATTCCCAATTATGTTTGAGAAACAGAGCACAGATCCCAGGCAGTCAAAATTCTGATTTATGCTCAGAAACCCACTTTATACAACAGGAACTTTCTGTTTCTTTATAGGGCAATGAGGCAGCAAACCACGCATCAAAGGAGGATTATATGTACTCATTTCTCCCAGCATTTCCTTCATACTGGAAAAATTAACTCCATAGCTGGGAGGAAGTTTCACCAACAATTATAGCTTCCATAAAGTCTTTAATGCAACTTAACTTTGCTATGTATTGTGATATTAAACAAATTATACTTTCAACATCTTACTCCTGTATCAGAATTAAAACTAGCAGTATTTAAGGAATCCTTTATCATATGAAGAGATAAATTTTTCTTCAGCAAGAAAACTAATCTTAGCAAAACCCTATCTTTACAGCACGCAGTTAACAACATCTAATACAGAAGCACAGCCCTTTAACACATATCCACACAAATACATGTAGCCCATTAGGAGTATCTTGACTTGCTTCTTCAGGCAAAATTGCATTGTTAAACATCTCTGAATAAATACAAAGTAGGAACTGACACCACATTTCTGAACTTGTAAGACTATAAAAAGTCAGTCCCTTGAAACAATGGAGTTTTATATTGAAATTCCATCTCTCCCCACACTGATGACAGATTAGCAAAGAAACCGTCCACCTCAAAGGAGACTGAAAGACAAAACCAACCAACCCAGAGTCTCCCAATTAAAACCTGTGCAATCTTTTTTCAAACTAAAATTCCATTTAAGCCCTGAATTCACAAGGCAAAACAGTAAATCCCTAATTTACAGTTAATTTCAATGGAAAAGCACATATGAGTGTAGGTATCTAGTAATTTCTCTATATTTATCTGATGATAGTGGAAAACAACAAAGGGAGACTTTTTTTTTTAATTCACCTAAATAGAAATTGTTAAAGTCAGTTACATAATCAGCTAAGTATTAAAATAAATACCTAAAACATACTTGTATTTTTTCTTTGGCTGAAACCACACAAAGGGGTATCTAACTCAAGAATGCAAAAAGAAGGTTTACATTTGTTTTAAACGCCAAGTAATGAAAGACGGGGCATTAGTTAATTTAACTCTTTCTATGACTACTTAATCTAAGTAGAGAAACTTCTTTTTTCCCCACAATTTGGTTTACTGGACTAGAAGCGTTGCAAAAGAAAGCAAACACCTTGAAAAAAAATAATCCTGAAGACAGACTGTAAAAAAGACCTACCTTTTTAAAAACTTTCCCCGATGGCTGGATTTCATCTTCCTCTTTTAAGATTTCACGTGTTCCCAAGAGTTTTTTGTCCTTAAATTTAGTTTTAGCATATTTGAAAACTTTGTCGAGTGTATCACATCCAGGATATAAAACTGAAGCTAAGCAATGTAGACTGTTAACAGATCTGTAGGCGCCCCCAGGCTTGTTATTCACAGGTCTAGCTTTAACCTGCTTGGCTTTTGCTATAGCCTGCCTTGATCCCGAAAATATGTACCATGGAATGTACGTTACAATGGAGTACACCAAGATTATAAAGTTTATAAAATGTAGGAGAACAGGGTTGATGTTATGCTTCAACTTCATTTTGGCTGCTTGTGAAGGTCACAAGGGAGAACTCGGAAACATGGATCAATTAGACAGGGATCCAGAAAGATCTGAAAAAAGAAAAGAAAGTGTTAGCGGCAAACTATAGTTGTTGGCAGGGGGTTTATTCTCATACCTGTTATCACAACCTATAAGGAAATAGGTCCTTTTGTGCAGAAACTAGGCTAAAAGTCTTAACCTCTAATACAGACAAAGCAAGACAGAGATCCATGAGGAATGACTCTTCCCTTCCCATTTAACAGATTGCAGTACTTCATGTTTTTATTTCTTTGGACGCTACACAATGCAAACACAGAACCTAAAGAATTCAGGACCATTTTTAAATAAAATGCATAGCATTCACATGTTATAAGCTGAAAACATGAAGCGATTACGCGATTTAGATCCTCTCCAACCACATCAGAATAGCTACACGCGTCTCTCCACCAGCAACCCTTCCAACCTTTGAGACTGTACATCATCAGCCTCCGTACAAGCCCTGAGAGCACAAGTAATGCCCCTGCTCTGTACGTGGGAACCCTGCCCACAGAGCGTGCTGGAACACTTCACAAACACCAGACAGCCTGGGACACCTGCATAAGCAAAGGAAACCATCTCCTTCCTCCATGAAGGCCTTGTAAGCAACAGAATTTTGCTGGCTCTTATTATGAGGGACTTTACATCAGCCCTGATTTCAGCCTCAGTACTGGTGTGCAATGGGCACACTTGTATAAATAAACATGACAATAAGTTAACTAAACTTTGGTAAATACTGGAAAATGGCTTAGAAATATCCCGCAAGTCCATCCAACAGCACCATGTAACTCTTTCCAGGGCCCCTACTGATTCCAGGATATTCACCCTGATTTTTTTTAAAGTATCATTCATCGTATCTAAAGAACATAATGATGCAACTTTCTACCATATTCTTTTGTGGAGGCAAGATATTATGCCATGTACCTAAAAGATTTAAAAAAAAATAAAACACAACACCAACAAAATAATTAAAATCATTATGGAAAACATGATCACTTGTCAAAGGGGCTGAAGATGCATTTCTGCAATGGTGAATGAGCTACCAGTTACAAAAATCCATGCTTTGCACATAAAAGCCAAAGTAATTATAAATATACCTCACTCAGTCATCTTTTCAAAGTTATTGATACAACCGTATTAAAAACAACACCACAAACCAAAACAACTAATTATGATGTGCACATCAGATGCACAACTTTGACAATTCTTTCTAAATTAAGTGAATTTCCATTTGTAAGATATAGTGCCAATACCATGATATTCTTTGCTGTTGTCTTACATTCATTGACTCTTTGAAAACCCCTAATGAAAAACTTACTTGAAAAAGGAGTCTTTAAATCATATAACATCCTTCAGTAATTATGGAAAGGAAATCTCACGACATGAATTCTCAATTTGTAGATCCTTTTGGGAACAGATCAATCCACTATCCTTCATTGGTAGGATGGGACTAATCTGTCTTTCTCTAAACCAATTTCTTAAAACCCCAGGCAAAATTATTTCACCACCAACTCCTTCCTAACGAGCCACTGTAACCCCATCGTTACAGGTCGCTTGGAGGAACCCAGCGCTGTCAAGGCCTGTTCTGCAAAGCACCCAGAGCCACAGACTCAAATAAAAAGCAGAGGAGCTCCGCACAGCAGGGACTTACTGGGTCAAGCAGCAGAGGGGGAAAGGGATTTAAAATCTAAATAATAATAAAAAAAAAAAAGTATATACATTTTGATTTTCAGATCAAAGGCAAGAAGCGATGACAAATAGAAAAAAACCCCACAAACTTAACTAGGCTAAAGGGCAAACTCAGTAATCGTTTGAAGAGACTTATGTTCTTAGGCTGTCACTAAAGGATACTTAATGGAAATAACCATGTGCCAGCCAAGAGCTACTGCAGCCCAGAAAAAACACGCCGTTGTTGATAGCAGCACAGAACAGGATGTTTTAAAGCTGAACCCAGAATTCACACAACAGAACTTCACCCAATTCTCAACAAGTTATACATTGCACTATAATTTTGTCCAGCCCAATTTAAGGGGTGCCACATGGGTTTTTTCCCTTCTTAAAGAGCTGGAGAACTTCTTTGTGCCTACACAGTGGTCATGGTTTAACCCCAGCCAGCAGCCGCCAAGAAAGGCAGAGAGAAGAGGGGGCAAAGGGAAAGGAAAACTTGTGTGTTGACGTAAAGACAGTTTAATAGAACAGTAACAAAAAAAAGGACAATAATAATAACAACGATAATTAAAAAAAGTCACTCTCACCACCCAGTGAACTGGCACCTTCCCAAGCAGAGATTGCACATTCTGCTCCTCCCCTCTCCACCCCCAAGCCCGCCAACCCTCAACTTATATACCCAGCATCTCATCTATGGCACAGAGTATTCCACTGGCCATTCTATTGTTCGATCCATGCTCCTTCTCAGCTTCTATAGGAAGCTGAAAAGAGTTTTTGAAAAGTGTAAACATCACCTAGCAACAATTAAAACAATATGCATTACTGACATTCTCTTCATACCAAATCCAACAACACACCAACCACTAGAAAGAAAAATCTTTCCCATCAGAAACCAGGACAACAGTAGAAACAGAATTTAGCCAAACACTCTTACAAGCAAAAATGAAAGCAACTGATCTAATACCTTTTGGAAAATTGTTCTCCAAAGAAATTCGCTGTGTGACAAACAATTGAGCCTGTCCAAAAACATTCTCTCTGCATGTCATAACTTTCCTTGGTTAGAGAGCTGAGTCCTCCTAGAACAGCAGCTTCCCATTTGATTTTGCAGTTATCTCAACAGCTTCATTCCTACTTCAGAATCCACCATCTCTAAAATGACCAAAGCACTGCCTAATGTCAAACTCTCTCTTCTGGCTTCCCTAAAGATTTGCACATAAACCCCAAACCTGGAAACGTTTGCTTTGAATTGCAAATAATGAATTGAGCTGTGCCCACCATTTCATAAAGGCAAGAAAGGCTCTAAGGAACACTCCCAACGGCACAGATTAAGGGGAGATATTTTGGAACGTCACCCTGGTTCAGAAAAGTAACCATCCAGCTCTAGAACTCTGCTCTGATACATATCTGTTACCCTGATTAAACTGTTAGTTATTTCAGCTTCAGTAAAGTGAGGCTACTATAGCTCATCTATTTCAAACAGTTTCTTTTAAAAATTAACACTAACAAAGAATTTTTTTCACTTAAAATGTTTATTTTTAAGAACAAAATACAGTATCTTTTGCAAAGACAGTTTCTTGCCTTAAAGGCCAAATAAGACCCCATTTTTCTTTCTCCAGAATCTTTTAATTAGGAGATAGCAAACTCCAGCAAAAGAGAGCGCTCCTATTCCAGTGTCTTACAATTTGGCAGACAGCAAATTTTAGCAAGAGAGAGTGCTTCTATGCAAGTGTCTTAACAAATTGGCAACTGATTTCAGACTCTGATATTTACAGAGCACTTATGGCTGTAACTAATTGTAACTACCATCGCAATTGGGAGCAGGAAAAGCGTGGTCTATTTTTGAACAAGCAAGAAAAATACATTCCCATATTCTCATTATAAGCATAAATTCCAGTATCTTTGTAGGGTGATGGTTCTAAAGACAGCTGAGCCTCGACACAAAGGGACTTCCTTGGTGGCAATGTAAAGGCTCCAACTCTTTCCTTGCATAACTGAAGAACATAAGGTGCATTTTAACTAATTTCATTTTTTTTTCTATGTTGCTGAATAATAAAATTACAGGTATACAAAAGCGATGCAGTTTAAAATGCCTTCTCACCCATCAGATTTATCATTTCCATTCCCAGCAGAAGAACAAAGTCAGCTAAAAGGATCATTAAGCATTCCTTTAAAAAAATATAAGTCATTTTAGGAGTAAACTTTACCCTAACTTCAGACTGGAGTGCTAGCAGTAACACAATTATCTTTTACTGCAAGCAGAACCAATGCATCTGAACCTGACAGTTTAGGTTTGATTGCTTGTTTGTTTGGGTTTCTTTTTTTTTTT
>VXBJ01000107.1:19960-35771 GCA_013400055.1 Nycticryphes semicollaris | reverse complement strand
TTTTTTTTTTTTTTGGGGGGGGGGGGGGGAGGAGATGGGAGGGACAGGGGCAGCTAGGAAGGTGTTTAAATAAAAGGTCATTTAACCTACATACACATCCGTTTTAAAGACATAGTAAAAGCTTGTTTTCATTGTCTGCAATACAAGGTCTGCACGTGTATTCTTCTCTATAATAACTGCTATTTTGCAATTTTAATGTATGTTATATATAAAATTCAAAATGAAAACACATACTTAATAACTTTGTGAACTACTCTGAAAATGAAGTTTTAGGGAAATTTTCATGGTTATATCAAATTTGAAAAGCTTGAAAAGGATAGACTATTTCCTGCTTAATAGTCCGCCTTTTAAAAAGTACAAACCAAATAAAATAAAATAAAAAAAAACCCCACCTCTCTGAAGACTTAGTGAACTACTACACAGGAGCTTTAAAATTTCATTAAACTACAATTTGTGGTCACCTCATACTTTGTGGAAGTACATGACTGCATTTGACCATAAAAAGAAGGTAAGTAAACCCAACATTTTGGGGCAGGGAATGGATGGCAGACGACAACAGGAATCTAAGCAGTTTTCACAAGTACTACAATATGACACCGCAAGAAAGTCTACTGCCTTCACAATACTGGAATTTCATTCTTAGGTAATTTCTTTTTAATGCTGACAAGTAAAAATAAATGACACTGGAATATATTTTAACTTGGCAGTTTGTTCTGCAGATTAGGTGTAAACACCTGGGTTCTTATAGAATATGCATCCATTCTGGTTTCACATAAACTTGGCTGGGTTTTTGAGGAATCAATGTTCTCAGACCTGGACTAGTAATGCAGGAAACGTTGGCAGATTAACTCCTGGAGGGAAGAGCTGAAAATTTATGCAAGAATACAATTTATAGAAAAACTGTGCAAGTGAATGTTTCTGCAAACACTTGATAGTTCTTCAGTTTATATATCATTTTGTTTCATGAAGCAGTCACCAAACAGGAAAGAGTAAGACCAAACAAGTAAAAATTTGCACACTTTTTTTTTGACAGCAAAGAGAAGAAGCAACCAGCACACTCATTCATGAGTCTGGAAAAGTAAACCGGCAGTTTCCAGGACTGATCCTGCTTAATACATAATGAGTGATTTGGCCCAATATACCAATATACTACTTATCCTAATACTGTTATACCCTTTAGTTTTAGAAGACTTTTGTTCAATGAGGAAAAAGAAAAAAAAGAATCCTTAAAGGAATGTATTTACTAATTGACCTGCTTATAATAATTACACTACAAACAAAAAGCATGAATTAACAAGAAAAAGAAACCTTATGCAACTTCTCATTGTGGCAGGTACAGGTACGACGGCCGATACAAGATGTTCCCGTCTCTCAATTTTGCTCAACAGAAGCCGTCTCGGGCAACTGCGTGAAATCTAAAAATGGAAAGTCCCCATTAAATATGGCAATTATAAACACTTTGTTCTTTCACTTTTCTTTTATAATGAGTAAATACAGCCTTTTGCTCACCTGCTACTGCACTGTATCACCTCAGAGAGACTAGGCTCACTATACCTAAGGTAAAATCAAGCCAAGCGCAGTGTAACCAAGGTGGCCTGAAAAGCATTAAATTCAGCAGCTCATGCTACTTGCCCCCCAGTGTCTTTAAGGTAACACAGGTACATTGTTCCACCCCAAATGGTAGAACCAATCTCTGCATATTTATCTAGGCAGAGAACACATTTCAGCCCGAGTAATAAATATTCCTGGACCCTTTCTGAAAAGACTGTATGAAACAGTAATCATTACATTTATTGAATTTGCTCTGCAATACATCAAGCTTTTATTTATTGATCTCTGCAGAAAGAAGTATTACTTAAAAACCTGTGCCAGCACATCACATTCAAGACATGCAGCAAACATAAACGTTCTGTACCCATTACCTGTCTGCAAACGTTATTATTTACACAGCTATTCAGTTGTTACCCAGGTCATCTTCTCCAGAAAACAGTTTCAGTGGGTTGACTATTTGGTGCTCGACTCAACTACCCAGAGGGCTCACTGCCCCATTTCTTGACTTGGGTGATTTCACACATACTAATTAACCACAACCAAACTCCAACCCAGAGATTCCTTGCTAAAAAACATTTCCATCAACAAGTTACAGTCACAGGAACACACATTAGACTTCTTAGACATGAATCTTGCGAAAAGGAACTGAGTTGTTAACATTCATTGAAAGGATAAAAAGGTAATTTACTGGGTTAGTTATTTTGTCCAATAAAGCCTATGTATCTCATGTATTATGTGATAAATTCATGCCAAAAAGTAACAATCCAAGACCTCAAGACAGCACAAGAAAGCCCATAACACAGAATTTTAATGGAATCACAAATGAGCCTTACTAGTTTGCATCTGGACTTAAAAACAATGACCCTAAGGAAGCAGGTTTTTTACCACATCTGGAATTTGCCGTTGGAGCTGTGAGGGAAAACATTTCTTTGCTAGCTTTTAGCAAGTAAGCTTTTCTTTTTACAAAAAGAAGAGATCAAAAAAAACCCCCAAACCCCAGAATGCTTGTATTTATTAATATTCACGTACTCATCTATGTAAAAAAACAGAATAGAAAAGCAAAAGTACACAGAGCTTACGTTTCACAAGGGAACTCCCCTGACAATGAAGTGAGGTAGAGCCTGAGGTAACAAATGGTGCTGCGGGAAGAAGCCGAGCTGTACAGCCATCTCAGCAGAAGATCTGGCTTGCAATATGGATTTTAGACACGATTATATATGAAAACAGATGTTCCTCACAGCTACAGCAAAAGTGGTTTCGCACGTTTCTTTACACAGAGAGGACAGAAATCCCAACAAACTCCAGAGAATGGTGGAAACTGATGCCTTACATCCCTAGAGAAGAGTTGGTGCCCAGCACGTTTTCCCCAAATTGAAATGACAGCAGAGTGAGCACAAGGACTCCCCTCAGCTCCCCAATCTCACCCTCCCTGCTGCTTTCCACAGCAAGCCTCTCCTCACCACTGCCTCCCATGTCCCACCGAGCTGCTGCCCCAGGAACGCTGATGGGACCTGTGCCTCTCCCCAGCTCCCAGCTTCCTCCAGCCCATCCCGGTTGTTCCCTCTCACCCAGGCCCAGCGGTTTCCACACAAGTGCTGTCCTTATCTCCTGCTTGCTCATTTTCCATCCTCCCTACCCCTCTATGCCACTTGTCCCCAGGCTGCTGCCTGGGTCTCAGCATCACTTCTAGAGCCAGGGAGCCCTCACACAGGCCTCAAACATCCACAAAACCCTGTTCCAAAATGCGACTGCCTGTATCGAGCCAAGCTGGAAACAGGTTCACAGCTCTGTCCAAAAGGACATCCGCTTGCAACAAGCAGGAAAACAACACTCGGGGTACCAGCCCTTGGGTTACAACCACCCACAGGAAACAAACCCAGCAGCAGGTCCTTCCTCAACAGCTCTACCTGACCACACAGGGCTGGCTATGGTTATTGAACAGCCTTTGCCAAAGAAAGATCTAGGAGAACAGGATTGCATGGCTGCAACAGCCTGACCTGCGCTCAGCCAGAGGTTTTCATGAGGCTTTTTCAAGGAGGCAGAACCAGAACGAAATTAATTCCCACATCATCTCCGTTCCTTGATTTCTTCCTCCAACCCCTGAACAAGAGCATCTGTCTTTCCCTGGACTTAGTCCTCCTCACAGCTACCCGTCATGAACTGCTGTTAGCTTGCACAGGAAGAGGTATAGTGGGAGACAGAAGTTACTAGCTTTTCTCTCAAAACGATGCAGATTTCCTGGACACGGGGAGAATAACTGCTCTCTCAAACACAACTAGAGTAATTTTGAACTACCCTGTTCAGCTCGCCATGGAGCCTCCAGCTGTGGACCCACTTCTCCCACAGCCCTGGGTGAATACTGAGGCTCTTTAAATGCCTCCAGTTGCTCTGCTGGGGACCATGCACAAGGAGATTGCCAGAGCCACCACCTCAGCATTCCTACTCCTGGGGACCAGGCACAGGGAGATTGCCAGAGCCACCTCAGCATTCCCACTCCTTCTCACACATCTCGACCCCCAGGAGGGCTTCAGCATGAGCAAACCCACCATTGAACTCCAGTCCTGACGGCAACTGGGGTGCTTCTGTGCACCAGTGTGTTTCTGAGAAGTACCCGAGGGCACACGCCAAACCGTCAGGAAAGACACATCATGACCTGGAACAAACCCATTTACAAGGAAGTGTTTAACAGATTGCTGGGCAGCCAAGGTTGCTCATGAAGTGCACGTCCTGGGGGTACGGTTTCAGTTTGGCTCAAGCAGATTTAACGCTGGGCCGCTAATAAAAACTGACTGTCCATCTGCAAAACATAATCCAGCTCTTTCCCTCCATTGGATCAACACACGAGCGCCTGTGTGGCGAGGAATGAGTCAGATTAGCTTGCTGATCCAGTTTAAACCCTCTCCATCTCAGTGCAGCAGGGTGGATTTTCCTTTGTATCAACTTTGGTACTTGCTCCAGCCCAGGGAGGATCATTGCAGGCACCTAAATCAACAGAAAATTAGCACTACAAAAGAAGTTATTCTTCAGAGTGGGTAACCATGAGCAGACAGGCGTTAATGTCACCACGGAGAGGAACACACAGCTGGAGGGGGAGAGGAAAGGCACCTGGCAGACAGTCTGTACATCAAACCCCTGCTCGGCTGCAGGAGAACCAAGATCAGAATAGACCAATATGTGAAAAGCCTTGTGACTTGGTCGTCACCAGGACATTGCGGGATCAGAAGAGCTGTAGTCTGGAGGATTAACCTTCTGCTCTCACTACTAATGATCTCACTACTTACTTTTTTTGGAGCTCACCCTTGGTGATTTCAAGTGCTACAGCCTAAAGATATTTAAACCTTGGATAAAGGCATTCCTAGAAATACAAAGGGGTTTAAGTTATATACTTCACATCTTAATGTTACATTTCTAAAATGATATTACTATTTTCTTAGGAGGAAGACAGAAGACATATTATTAGGATATTTTATTACATATGTTAGACACCAAGATACTATAGCCATAGGAATCCCATGAACCAAAAGAAGTCCCCTATGCTAAGGTGACACTTTCTATTATACTAATTAAATCCTGAAACAAAGGAAATAGTTTTATTATCTACAAAAGCTTGCAAAACATCATCATTTTCTTTTCCATTTAGTAGACCTGCTTACACCAAAGGGGGGAAAAAAAAAAGAAAAAAAAAGAAAAAGAAATCACACTTAGTGGCAGCAAACAACCAGGAGACAAAAGCGTGACCGCAGAACTCAGTCAGATAGAAGCAGCTGACATCTCTTAAGGGCAAAAGCTTGTGCTTTCTCTGAAATGGATCCTTGGTACCTTGGAATATCCACATTATCTCTTAAAAGAGAATGGTAAGTGTGGTGTATAGGTGTCCGTTTGCCATCGAACTCTTCTCATACTTCCATGCCCCGTTTGTATGAAATACCACTGTGTGTTGTAGGAGAGCAAGAGGTTCAGGCTGGTAAATCTGTCTTCTCCTTTCTAACGGCACAGAGACAGTAACATGTATGAGGACCTGAAAGCTATGACAGTCACAAAGTAGATAAACAGCTTTATTTTTCCCAAAAAACTATGGGACTTTCAATGCACAGCCTGACTGCACGGGCTGCAAACTGAAGTGTAAACGTTTGTTAGAGGTGAAAAGTAAGACTAAATCCAAACGAGTTCAGCACTAATTCAGGAGCAACACTTGAGCAGGCACTCCTAAAGCTACCATTACCTACCACACAAATACCCTTCCAAGATACTAGGATCAGCTGAAAACACAAACCCTGTTTCAATTATGCGTCTTAGTTTTCCCACTCAAAAGATTTTCAAACTTATTTCCCTTGGATAATATTTTAACTTAGACAAGATATTAAATATTTAATGGGTTGATGAATACATCTTCTATTAACGAGTAATAAACCACAGCTCTAAGGTAAATCATTGTCAGCAAACCTGAAAGGACTTCCCCAGAAGTTAACATCACTGTTACTACTAATACAGAGAATAAAATAATGTGATAAAAACATTTATTCAAAGTCATTCAACAAAGTAATGGTTATGCCAGGAACACAATCCACAGCTGCTGCTACATCTTTTGCCTCCTTTTCTTCCTATTATATAATACTGCTGCATGGCAAACAAGTGTCTTACTCCTTTCAGGAACTTTGATTTATCAGGTATTGAAGGGAAGCAATGTGCAATGTATAGTCATTCTCATAAGCAGTTATTAGAGCATTTAAGAGATGTTTTTTTAATGCCAAACTAAATGTTTTCATGTTTGTGCCACAGAAACGAAGAAATTCTGCTGGAAGAGACCTCAAAGTAACTTTGGTTTCTGCAAATCGACTGTCAAAGAGAGGTGAAAACACCAATTTCCCAAGTATACTGTTAGATTTGTAAGCCACAAATACAAACTAAGCAAGGAAGAGCACTTAAAGACGAACACTAGCACCACTGCACCCACAGATTTTAAGTCTGCATAAAAATAAACCAGAAACTTCATCATTACCCACAACCTTTGGATGCAAGAGAAGCGGGGTAACAGCCCAGTTACTGCTGCGTTTATCACTCTCCAAATTCCTACAATCATTTTCCAATTGTTTAAGACAATCCTCCTAAGCACTTCCACAGGGAGGCAGACTCTGCTTTCCATTTGAACTGAAAGGAACGACCAGAATGGTTTAAAATGCCATTTTCTGCTACAAAATACAGCCTTAGACCAGTTCTCCAGTTTCTGGGAAATCTACAATACTAAGGAGTGAACCGGTCTGGTGTTCTGTTGCCATACGTTCAGTCTGGTTGTGCTTTGTGTTCTAGTCATGTATTTGTCAGATCAGAACAAAAATCTAATGTAACAATACCACGGGTTTTTAGCAGTGAATGTGCTTCTGGTTTTTTTTTTCCCTCTAGCAGAAGCTATACATGCATAATGCATATGGAAATATTTACTTTTAGATGAGTTAGAGTTCATTTAGTGTGGCAGTAAAAATTATTACCCATTATCTCATATTCATTTTTTTAAAAATACCGGGTGGCCAGCTTCAAAGTCTGGTAAGACCATGTATTTATATTGTGGCAGGAAGAAGGCAAAGACTTTTCCTCTTTATTTGAAGGGCTTCTGTTAGGGATAAACTTAAGCCAGAACATATTTAAAGATGTTGCAGGAGAGTGAGAGGTTCAGGTTGGTAAATCTGCCTTTTTTTGAAGAACTACAAGCAGTAGGTGAACACACTCAAGAACCAGAGCAAATCTGAGAGAACAAAATGATGGTATAGGCTTCAGAAGAGAAAGTAAAGGATTTATTCCAAGTCTGCGGAGAAGTTCCTCACAAGAAAAACATCAGCCAGATGAACAATACTTTCAAGAGAGATTTGACAACACTTTTTCAAGGAACAAGGCATCTGCCGCATGATCAAAGCTATCAAAGTGATGAAATGGGACATTTCACCACTTAATTTGAAAGGCCAGACTGTTGACATTTTCAATACGCTCTCTCTTTTGAAGAATAAACACATTCTCAGGTTCCAGTTCCTTGGGTTTTGGTGTGTTTGGTTTTGCACTTTTTAACAACGTCACTGGGTCTAGTCATCTACAGGGATTTACTACCAGAAAAATGTAATGAACAAGTTCCCACAGGAAAGCTTGTTTCCCCCCCACCCCACTTTCCACCGTGGGGTCTAAGTCTCCAGAAGAAGAGCAATCTCTCTCCTCTGGACAGCGATGGAAGTCCCAAGTTCCTCAGTGGGGACCCACTACCTTTCCAGGGAAATCCTACCACTCCCAAGCCCGTGCGCACGCTTCAGACTGTGTTTTGTAACATCACTTCTCAAAATAACGAGATCCCCCTCAAGCCACACAGCAGAAAACCAACAGGAACGCAATTTATAAAAATCACAGGCCCAGGAAGCATTGCCTCAAGCCAACACTTGCACAAGAGTCAGTGGGTGTTTGATACCTCATGAAGCAAAACTCTCCACAAGGACCACGCGAGACATATCAAAAGCAGCACTTCACTCCAACTGTATCAATGCAGAGAGTAAGTTGTGGAGCTTTTCCTGAGCACAGACAGAAACCGAGAAATGAAAATCACTCAAAGGTGTGCAAATATGCAATTTTTAAGTACAATTTTAGCAATCTTACCCCTGCCACAAGTTATAAATCTATTCTCAAAAACGTAGTCTTCTGTTTCTTAGACTGCTTACGTTAGTATCTGAGAAATCCCACCTGCTAAACACACAGCTTTAGGGATGATTACCCTTGAATCCAAAGCTCTTTTAACAGAAATACTTTCAGATTAGTTGTATTTGAACATATACCCCACTGTACTGCAATGCACAGAAATAGTCTTTCTCCTAAGTACTTTTCAGAACCTAACACTAAAAAATTACTTGGTTTATTTCACTCCAGATTTCAAAAAAGCTCAATCTACACCAAACTCTGATTTATAAGACACTAGGAATGCTGTGCACGCAGGCAATCAGTAAAAACAGCCCTTAAACAAATGTTTCCTATGGATATAAGCATGGCATTATAAATGCCAAGGTGGCAAAAGAAATGTCCCCTGGAAAACTCTTACTTAGGATGCACAGCCCTGTTCTCTGCAACATCAAAAGTGGCCAAAACAGCTCCTGAACTAAGCATTTTGTGAAGGCTACCACAGAAGCAGGTTTCAGCTGTTACTGCTTCAGCCTCATTGCCCCACGTATTTACAGGCAGACAGGATGCTTTCTTGGCACTCAAAAAGCGGGGGATGACCCACAGGAGTCACACAAAAGCTTAAGTTACGGAAAGACTAAGCAGGCTGCTTTACTGCAAACCAATTTATATGCTTTTGGCTGCTCTGAAATACTCAGGACAGCAGGGAATACGACATTACCAAAGAAAGGCATGGCAAAGGAAACAGAAAATATTTCAAACTCGGAGTTTTCCTAAAGAGCTGGTTTATATAGGTTTTATGTCTATACCCCTCGGGGAAATGACTCCTTCGTTCAAAAGCCAGCACTTTAGTTAAGCACAGCATAAGGATGCCTACCCTGTTCATCTGAGTTATCATCCTATTTTCTAACCTTAGAAGTAACAGAGTATCAGGACAACCTCACTCCTCCATCACACTGGAACGTATATCCTTTTCTCTTTTTTTCAATTATGCTGTCTTTTTTTGCAAGGGAACCAAGGCAGGAGCAGCTATGAACATGCCCAACGATTGCATGACAATAAAAACAAAACACCAAACCACAAAACAACGACTCATTGAATGAGAAGCCATTTCATTCCATGTGAAGAAGCATTAAAGCAGCATGGTTCTCCGCTCTGAGTCCTTATGTGTCACCCTTAAAAATAAAATTTACAAAGGCAGGCGTTGAAAAATCAGAGGACAACATCCGGCGCCCATAGATACGGGCTGAAGGGGGTGAAGGTGAGAAGGTTACTAAATCCTCACAGGAGATAATTCAAGTCAGTAGTTCAGAACCAGTACACAAATACTACCAAGGCAGATGGAGTTTTTGGCAGAAGGGAATCCTGTTTTTCTATTCAGAAAAAACAAACACACCCTTATACAATTATGTAAACATGACCAAATTGTTGAAGTACCTGCCTGAGGAGAGCTTCCACCACTAAGTTTTTAAAACAATAACACTGACCTTTTTGTTTAAAAAAAAGTGCCATAATACCAACAGCATTTGCAGGAATTTTGTGAATATTCTCAGTCAAAATTATTTTGCCCGTGTTACACTGGTGGTGAGATTAGATTAACAGAAGTTGACAAATTGAAGTCGAGAATAAACTATTAAATCTGGGCAGAACATTGGGTTCTGGTTGTGGGGGTTTTTTTTTTAATAAAACATATTTCATTGGTAAATAACAAATTTTTGAACACAAAAGTTGTTGCACATTTCTTTACGACTGCCTACTTTATTTAGCGCTCCTGAGCAAATCCCTCAGCCCTCCTTCCTACAACCACTAAGAGCCTCGCCTCGGTGCCCGGGACACTCATACCAGCCCACCGCCCTGCTACGCCTCGTTGGGAAGTGGATTTGTACCTTGCTCTTAAAAGTACTGGATGTTATCAGGTTAGGCTATTTGTACAGACTGTGAGAGAACTAGATGAAAAATCTCCATAAGCATCTTTCCCCCATTCTGATACTATCTTAAGACTTTGGTTGGTAGAAATCATATTGTACATCTGTTCCAATATACCTAGAAAGTCAGTTACATCCTGGGCTGCAGCTAAAGAAGTGTGGGCAGCAGGTCAAGGGAGGCAATTTTTCTCCTCCACTCCATTCTGGTGAGACCCCACCTGGAGGACTGCGTCCAGCTCTGGGGCCCTCAGCACAGGAAATACATGGACCTGTCAAAGAAGGTCCAGAGGAGGGTCACGAAGATGATCAGAGGGCTGGAGCACCTCTCCTGTGAGGACAGGCTGAGAGAGTTGGGGTGGCTCAGCCTGGAGAAGAGCGGGCTCCAGGGAGACCTTATAGCCCTTTGCAGTACCTGAAGGGGACCAACAGGAGAGATAAGGAGGGAGGACTCTTTATCAGGGAGTGGAGCCATGGGGTGAGGGGTAATGTTTTTAAACTGAAAGAGGGGAGATTTAGATTAGGTATTAGGAAGAAATTCTTCACAGTAGGGAGACAATGGCACAGGTTGCCCAAGAAGCAAAGAACCCACACAAAACCTTCCTGCAGATGGTCGAAGCTTCTCGCATGTCTTAGTAGTCAACCTGAACAAAATGAGGCACATTCCTCCCCATCCTGGACAGCAGTAAGTGAAAGGCAGAAAAGTCTTTTCTCTAAAGATGCAGAAAACCTGTTTTTATATAGTTTTCAGTTCACAGTATCCTTATAAGCTTAGCACAAGAGGAGAGAATGTCCTCCACAGGCAGTAATGGAACACAGCAAACAGATGGGGAAGGTGATCTGGCAGTGCAGCACCACTGCTATTCCACTGCTTCATCTTCAGCAAGTCACTTCTAATCTTTAGGATCTATTTTCCCCTTCCTGGTCTCATACTGGTTTCATCTAGTATATACAAGCATTGAGGGCAAGGATGATACTTACACAGTACCTAAAACCACAAAGCACTAGGTTTCCAATTTTTAAGCAAAATGGGAAAAGCTTTGCAGCTTGTTATTACTGTTTCCACTACCAGCCATGAAAATCCGTAGCTCAATAGTTTTCAATAATCCTATCTTCCCTGCTTTTCAGGAAACTCATAAAACTGAGAAGCCAGCTTGTTCCATTTCACATACTGTAATTAACTAGCACATCTTCATAATTAACAAGACTCATGAACGCTGAGGGAAATATGAGTTTCCAATGCACCTGTGTTGACAAACCGTCACTGCCAATTTCTCCTCCTCCTCCTCCCACAGGATTACAGACATTAAGTCAGCACCTTGGCTTCCCATGAGCTGCAGGTTCACTTAAAGAACAAGGCGACACATGTGCAAGTAATTCCTTCCCCGGGATCAGTAAAGACTGCTGCAAGTTTTGAAACAGTCTGATTCTAAAACCATTTTGAATTTTGAACAACTTTAATTGATTTAGAAGGTAATACAGAGCAAGACTTGAGCTTCCTTCTAAGAGCTGCACTCCTCCCTTCTCCCCCGCCCCCCCAAGTAATAGCCATTCAGGAGCTGTGATTAGGATATGGCCTTAGCCAAATGATTTCCATCAACGTTCTCAAAATTGTTAGATCCCAAACTGTATCTCAAAGCAGAGTACTGAAACCTTTGAGAGCCCTTCAGGCCTTACTACATGGCAAACCCTGATGTAGATCAGGATCTCAGGATAAATAGCACTTCTTCCAACTCCAACTGCATAATTAAACAAATAAAGTCCTGCCATTTGAGAGCTGCTTAAGACTGGCTTGAGTGCTTGCTATATTCCTCCAAGTGTGATGAGTAAACCTGCATTGACAGACCGCATGCAGTTCCAAACAGGCTGGCTCAGAAGCTTGCACTGCAACTGCTCCATGGGCGCCACGGGATAATTCAGACGGGAAAGGACCTCAGGGGGCCTCTGGTTCAACCTCCAGCTCCAAGCTTGGTCACTCATGAAATCACACCTACATTCTCAGGGCTCCATCCAGTTGGGTTTTGAAAAGCTCCATGGAAGAAGAATGCACAACCTCTCCAGGCAGCAAGTCCCGCTGCTTGACTGACCTCACGATGAAAAATGCCTTATAGAGACAGACAGCTCCAACTTCAATTTCCACCTGCTCTCTTGTCCCCCCACCACGCAGCACTCTGAAGAACCTGGCTTCACTCTCTTGAAAACCTCCCCAGAGGTGCTGGAAGGGTCCCTTCAAGCCTTCTCTTCTCCAGGCTCAACAAGAGGCACGACTTGTTTTGCCTCCTCGAGAGGCAAAAGCTCACACCTCAGGACAGCCTTGGTAGCTCTCTGCTGAACTCACCCCAGTTTATCCACATTTCCTTTGTCCTGGGGGACAGTACATCTGGATGCTGTATTCTTGTATGTGGTCTAAGGAGCAAGGGGTGGAAGGAGATAATCACTTCACTTGACCTACTGGCTGTGCTCCTGCTAATGCAGGGCACATGGCTTCCCAGTGCTCAGCTTTGTTGTCCACCACCACCCCCAGGGCCTTCTCAGCAGAGCTGCTGGCCCAAGGGGTTACTCCTGACAGGAAACAAAGCCAGGAAGCCCTCACCCTTAAAAAGCTGTTTAAATGGTAAATTTGCTTAGCAATCAGCAGCAGATGAAATGGATAGAAATTGAAGCCAAGTCTTCTTAGTGTTAATACACCTTACTTAGTACTACTAAGTCGCATCTTAGGGCCATATTCAGATGGCCTAAATTCCACATAAATCCTTCTGCCTCCTATTTCTTATTAGCTGGCTTTCAGGCAGCTCCCCATTCAGCATCTTACGTAAATTCTCCGAATTGCTGTCCAAAACCACCCTGATTTCCCCACTGACTGAGAAAAGGGGCTTGAGTGGAATTCAGGCCACCTGAACTTAGTCTTTACAGTCTGCTAAGGTTGCAGCATCAGACCACGTTATTCCTTTGGTTTTATCACCATAGCAGTAAGTACAAGCCAGTTTGTCAGGACAAGCTTTAGTTTAGTTACTCGTCCACTAGAACATACATTTTTAAAAGAAAACGTAGATTTCTAAACAATTAAGGATTCAATTCTTCCTGCTGCAGCCCTGAAGCTTACTCCATAGCTGGACCCTCCTTGAACAAGGACACTTTATCCACAGTTTTCTCACATTTTGTCTTGAGAAATGTGTGCTGCTTTGTTCCAGATGTCTTGACAATTCACTTATAAAAACACGGGCTTTAGTATAATTGTGGCTCAAACCATTCACTGCTCTACAGAGAGGAAGAATAAAAGCCCTACACTGTCACTAGAAGATCACTGGCCTAAATCCCCACCAGCGAAGCAAGAGCACATGGTGCTTTAAATCAAGCATGAAGACATTTCCTCTAGTTCTTCGAAGACTACCAGTTCTCCACTAAATACCACCCTGATTTTCTTAGGCTTCAGGCTGGACCAGATCACCTGATTTGAGGCATCATTTCTCATAGGCATTAGGGTTTTATAACAGCATCCTAAATTGAAAAGTTACCCCAATTAGCTGACTCAGCCTAACTTGTTCTCCTCGGTGGTCCTACATCATTCAGGATCCTCCAAACAAAAGAGAGGTAGGGGGGAAGACGGGAACTACCCACCAACACTTCCGAAAACACACTACTGATATTGGTGGTGATTCTGATCACCACTGGCTCTTCTGATTCAACACACCACAGTCCTGACACCAGGAGTTGCCCCAGAGCACTCCAGGTGCACAGGTACAGAATAGGTAGCCTGCCCTGGTCCACAGCTGTAATCTCTAGCTCTTAAAATGCCACAGCACAGCAACAGATACACCGCTATGAAATATACAGAGTAGTATTGAAGCTGAGCTGAGATTTAGCATCTTCCCGGTTACTGAGTGGAATGGGGCACTTTGGAAACAGCACAACTTTCAGAACCAACTGGCAGCATATTGAGGATCAAACAGGCTGTTTTAGAGTAAATTTGGTAGGTTTGCTTCTCTACAAGGGATTCTGCTACTATTAGTAAGAAGTTTTCTTTCCTGACCAGCCAATAGGACTGGTTCCATACCACAGGCTGAGCATGTTATGTTTCACAAGTCTCGACCACACAGATCAGGAGATCCACCAGTTTCACTCCAGTTTGTCAGAGAGCCATCAAAACCGAACATACAGAGGAGGAAATTTGGACCTACCTCCTGTTTCTAGGGACTAACAGCAACGAACATGCTGAACAACTACAAATCAAGTCTTTCAGTCACAATACTTCAACTATTCCTGAGGCATAAATCCACAGGGCAAGGAGGAATTAGCAGGCTTAACAATGTCTTTCTTAAATTTTTCAAAGCACACAGGACAGGTAAATACAATGTGATGTGCTTGCTCTCTCAGTGGGACAGATAGTTATGAGTATAGTCTTACGAGTTTACCCAGATGATTATCATCTTTCTCTTACAACATAATTCAGACCTGATAACTCATCTACTGTGTCTGACTTTTTATTCCTGGGGCAAAAAAGGGGGGGAGGGGGCAAAAAAGTCATATGCAACAGTGATTTTTTGCACAGTGAGATGCTAAATCCACTCTGGAGAAAGACTATTTGTACAGCAGAACGTAAACCAGGCAAAAATCACATTAGGCCTTTTTGTTTTCATTTTGTGCTTTTTCATTACAGAATCCTTAGAATAATATAATAAAAACCCCTGCTATCAACTCCTATATTCTTTAAGACTTCCATAATATTCTAAAGTATTTTGAGTAAAAATGAGTACCCTTAACAGACTTTTTAAAGTATTCAAAAATTATTTGTCATTGGTTTTGCTTTTTTTCACCAACTCCATATTGATAATAACACTTGCAAAGTCAGAAAGCACGGCTAGTTAAATACAAGAATTTCACATTTGGTGATATGAAAGGCCAAAAAAAGCCACGTTTTAGAATCTGGTACTTCTAACCAAAATGCAGTACTTCTCATTAATAAAAAAATAAATACATATATACCAGGGGTTGTACTTAATCATTACATGTTTTGTAGGGGTTATTTCTCCACCAAATTAAATAATAATAATAATAAACCTAGCAGTGTTCATAAACTATCTTACAACTATTTTTACTCAAGTCACCGTTTAAATTTTCTTGAAGCTTACTGTTTGCTCATTTCCCAAAGGTTCTCTAGGGGTCCCACAAACTGAACTTCGGACTGTTTACGGGACCACTCGAGCGGTTCACTTCGAGCGAAGAACATCCCCCCGCTGCCCCTCCCGAGCGTACCCGCCAAGGGAAAGTACCCCAGCAGAAATCAGAATGGAAACAGCGACCGGGGATTCGGATCCGCGCCTCCTTCAACTGTGCCGGCTTCTCATTAACCGCACACACAGACCAGGAGCCGCACGCCGAACCCCAGCCCAGCCGGAGGCACCGTCGGTACCCGGGATGCTCGGGGGAAGCGGCTGGGACGCGCCGCGTCCCCCCGCCCCGCCCCGCCGGGCTGTTACCTGCCGGGCGGGCCCCGGCCCCCCAGCCCCGGCCGGCTCAGTGACTCACGCCGTGCTTTCCCCACCTCCTCATACGTAAGAGCCGAAACACAAAGAAAAGCAAAAAGGAAAAAAAAAAACCACCCAAAAACCCCAACACCAAAACAAACCAAACCCGCTTATTTTCACCTATTATTTCACTAATCAGCCGGCAAGCCGATCCCGTGCGCCCCGGGA
>VXBJ01000107.1:0-19839 GCA_013400055.1 Nycticryphes semicollaris | reverse complement strand
GCTCGCCGAGAGTGGTGGGGCGGCACGGGGTTACTACAGGTCACCCGCGGCGGTGGGCGGGGCCAAGGGCCGGGAGGGGCGGGGCCGGGCCCTCGCCGAGCCTCCGCCTCACTGCGCCTGCGCGTCAAGCGCCCCGCGCACCGCAGCGAGGCTGGGGGCACCGGGACTGGAAGCGGGAGCCCAGGGTTGGGCACGGCGAGGCCACCTCTGGGCGGGGGCTGCCGGGTCACCGCCACTAGAAATTACCCGCCCTCCTACTGCCCGAAGCTGGGCGTCTGACATCTCTGTTAAAACGCCGGTGTAATTAACTCCCGTCCCGCCGTTAATTTCATTACTTGGGCAGGAGCTCCCGCAGCGGTGGGTAGCTGTGGAAATCCAGGGATGATGCAAAGTGTTCATTTTACCTTGGGTGCGGGAATACACTCTTATCTGATTCTGTCTGGAGCCCTAATGCACATTAGTACACGTAGTTTGACCAACCTCCCAATTAACTTCTCTAAAGTGATCATAGAATTACAGAATCATTCAGGCTGGAAAAGACCCTTGGGATCACCGAGTCCAACCATCAGCCCCACTCTACAAGGTTCTCCCCTACACCAGATCCCCCAATATTGCATCTAAACGAGTCTTAAACTCAGATCCAGGATTGGTGACTCCACCACATCCCTGGGCAACCTCTTCCAGTGTCTGACCACTCTGAGGAATTTTTTTTCTAACGTCCAGTGTAAGCCTACCCTGTGTCAGCTTGAAGCCATTCCCTCTTGTGCTAGTGATAACTACCTGTGAGAAGAGACCAGCACCAACCTCTCTACAACGTCTTTTCAAGTGTAGGGAGTGATGAGGTGTCCGATGATGATCTAGAGTCCCTCCTGAAGGGTCAGTGGGGATCGCAGCGGGTAGCTAGAAGGGTAGGCTGGGGCTGGGTCACCCGTGGTGGTATGAGGTCAGACCCCATCTGCAGTGGTGGGGAGATCCAGAGGAGCTCCGTGGCAAGGCCACATCTCTACCCCTTGTGCCAGGGAGAGCTGTCCCTCCCCCCCTGCCTGGCTTTTCAGGGGCCCTGGTTTCCAATCCAGAGCTGTTGCAAGAACTTCAGGGTCTGAGGTTGCTGTTGAGACTTTACAGAGTCTGAGGTTTTAAACAAAGGTGTCATTAGCGGCGGCCACTGCCAAGGTTTGTGACGTGGATCTCTGCTGACAACTGAATAGAGGCCCCACATTTCACATCAGCTGTCATCAAAGCTTGCGTCTCTTGAAGCAAGTTTAGGTTAGTACTGCTGGAGGCTAGGTTCCTATTTAGCAATTACTGAGGGCCTCTCTTATCAATAATGACTCATCCAGATCCTGCAAATCGTCTTCCAGAATTGAAGGTTTTAATTTAACCAGCATAATACAATACTGAAAGACAAAGTAAATGAGCACTTGCCAATGATAAGCAAAATAAAAACAAGGTTTCAAAGCCCAGAAGAAAGATTCGATGGCAGTGGTTTGTATCTGCACTGGTGGCAGCTGGGGTTAGGTTTGTTTTCCCTCTGCCCGTGCTCCCCTTGTACAGCCCTTGGGGCTGAACAGCCCAATGGTGTGAGCTGCGTGCCACAAGGAAGGGAAAACTGGGACTGAAAAGCTAAGGGCAGTATTCTGACCACAACCTTACCTACAGATCCCTGGGGCAGTGATTTACTTTGTACCATTTATAAACTATGGAGCCGACCCCACATGCAAACTGTCCTTCCTCCTTTTCTCCCCACAGATGATGACATTTCAGAGGAAAAAGCAGTGGTTGCATCTATGGTTTTCTGCAGAGTCCTCCAGTGGCACTGACACTTAACTGGATGCAAATTAACAGGGTACGTACCTCTAATCCAAAGATCAAGTCAGTCACCTCGGTTACTGGAATAAACACTTCCAAGCGTTTAGAACTGGAACAGAAGAGGTTGCCACTGGCAGTTCTGAAAAGCGGGAAAGCATTATCCACAGGAGTTATCTGAGCTATAAAGGTCATGAGCTACCCAAGCAAAAATGATGGTAACTGAAATACGGGTAGGAGTATGGAGAGCTTATATATTTAAAACAGTTTCACACTCACTAGAAGAAGTTAAAAAGGATAAGCACACTTGGAAGGGGAAGAAACTCAGTTTTCAAAGGTGGAAAATATGGGCATTTCTGCAACAGAAGAGAACTCAGATGGCTTTCTGCCAAAGGATTTACTTACAGAGGTAGAGACAGGGTAAATTTAATAAATATGATGTGAAAATTATCACAAGGGAAGGAGCCCTCGATTTGCCTTATGCAATCTTTCAGATTTCATTCAAGACAAGAAAGGTTCAGGGTAAAACTAGAAAAGCGATTTTACATAATGATAAGCAAAATAAAAACCACCGGGTAGCGCAGAGCTCATCTGCTCCGCATCGGATCTCATGTTGAATCCCTGTTCTTATTTGCTCCCGGGTAATCACCAGCAACTGAGCAGTAAATACCTTGGCAAAAGCCTCACTTTGAGAAATGCATGGAATCCACCACTTGAAATTAAATGTGGCCCTTATTAAACTGCTAGATCTGAATACTATCAAGTTTTATGAGCAGAAGATTCCAAAGAAAGTTCAACTCCAAATATGGATTTGTTGTAAACTTTTTATTTCATCTTTACCTTTATTACTGGATGCATGTTGAGTGCATCCTTTAACATTTCCTGAACTTTTGAGTCACTTGAAATCCAAAAGCTAACTATGTAACTAGCTATATTTATTCCAATCAGACAACTGGCTGTATCCCTATTAGTCTTATGAGGAGTTCATGATGACATACCACCCCAACAAGCTTTTTTTTGGAAAGTTTTAAGACCTTTGGTGTTGATGCCCCCAGTTCTTACTGATTTTGTCTGGAGTGAGAGACCAGCTAAGTTATCCAAACTGCTAACTGCTATCTGCAAGCTCCTCGCATGTTCCAAAGCAGCTGAAATACTTTCATTAACCCTGCAATACAACTGTCCGACCCCACCAGGATCTTTCTGGGTGCTGGACCGTGAGTCAGACACTGAGTCATCACAGAACATTTGTTATGTCCCAAAAAGCTGTCCAGTTCATGCCATATCTTAAGATAATTTAGTTAGGAGTAAGCCATTCAAATAAAAACAAATATACTGATAACTAACTATTAAATCCCAACAAGTTTTGAAACTTTCATTTATTAGTGTTTAAAGCAATTTATAAGGATTTAGGACTAAAAAGACTAAACTGTGTCTAATCCATTAGTCTACAATGACACTTCTTAAATGTTCCTCTGTACCGTTTGGTGCTGGTGGCTGCTGGAATCAGTTCTCCAGGCTGGATACCCTCATCCCTGGCAAGCCCTGTGGCTCCTAATTCACCTCCACCTCAAGGGTGAAAAATTATCTGTAGCCTGCAGTGATTTAGCAACTTCAAATTTAGAGACACTTATGGTTTAAAAATATACACATAATTACACAAAAAACAATGTTTTTATTTACGCAGATTCCTACATGAATTCACATTTTCTTGAGCTTCATTATGGATTTCTGACGTTTACATAAAGCATAGGCAAAACTTTTCACGATACCAGGGATTTTACTACATCCTTTTGCTTAAATGTAGTCTTTTACAGAGCAGAGCTTTGAAAGATACTGGTATAATGTGTTATGTACACTGTAACACTTCTCTTGTACAAGTCTATGCTGAGTATCCCATAAGGAAACTAAGGAATTTGGGAATATACAGTAGACACAACAGTCACCTATAAAATGATTGATACCCTGTGTTTATAATTGGAAATTCAAACTGCACAAGACAAATATGGTAGTGACTGTGGGAGACGGTGACCTTTCCTATACAAGCTATGCACAACAAGAGGAAATGATAAGTTAAAATAGTAGCTGATTTATATTTTAAATAAAAAGGAGGCCCAATAGCACAATTAAAAGCAGGAATGAAGTTCCTGTATCACCCTAGAGTGTCAAGGCAGGGAAGCAGTGTTTGTGAAAACATTCATGGCTCCCACTGACCACATTCACATATTCACAAATCCTTGGTTTGTGTTTTTTTAAAATGTCCAGAAGGAAAAGCCCATTAACTATTCTCACTTTCCCTTTTAAAAAAGTTTCAGGCATCCAGTCAAGGGGGAAAAAAACCACTGCCATATGTTTTGATCAGCAACAGAATATGAATAGCAAGTAGTAAATAGCAGGGAAGATTGTAAATGATCTTATGAAAATAGTGGTTTGGAAGAACAGTCAACTGACTCATCAGGAAAGAGAACAGAAAGCGAAAGCCAGTGTTATATTTGGCCAATTCTAACTAATATCCAGGGGGAATTAATAAAAACAAAACCACAAGCCATACTGAAAGAGGAGAGTCTGTGAATGGGTAAGTACCTGTGGAAGGTTGGCATTAATCTTTGATGAGCAGGCTGCTGCCTACTGATACTCGGGAAGAAGCTAGAGGGGAAAAACCCAACAGTGTCACAGATACAACAGATGTGAGAGCTTTTAGCTAAAAAAATCCCTGGAGGGACACAAACAAAATTAAGCACTTCAAGAAGGTACGTATGGTTAAGCTAAAACCAAATTGACTTCTTATGTGAAATAAGAGAGACAATTAAAGACGGGGATTGGGTAAGACAAAGCTCACAGTCTGGATAGAATATATTTCATTGTAGCCTTCAAACTTGTGAAAAATAAATGACTCTATAATTAGAAAACTTTCTCCGTGACTCATTAAATAATTGATCATTACAAATTGATACAGTATTACTTCAAATTAAATGAATTTTAACTAAAAACAATGTAATGTTTTTGAACTGTTTACTTAGAACTTATTTTGCTCTACCTACAAACAATAACCAGTTCGACAAAGAGACTAGTTTCCCTGGATATTTTTAATTAAACAATCAAACTGGCATTGTAGTATTCTGTTTCTAAAGATATCCTGGCAGGGCGTTACCTGAATGCCCTCTTAAAACATAGAGAGGGCTGAGCTACTACTGAAGGGGCAGGGAGAGCCAGCTGGGATGCGGGGATGCTGGGATGCAGAAACAGCTTGTGATCCCCAAGTGATCATTCCCAGAACTGTTAACTTGGGGGTGTTGTTTTAAAAGATGGAAAAACATTTCTAGAGCAAGCAGCATGCGGTTTCAATGCTGAATAGTCTCCGCATGCATATCAGTGTATTTGACTCATTTTTGTCTCTGAAGCTTTTTGTTTCCAAATATAGAAATGAATGAGTTGCTAAGATTAAACTGGAAAGTAGCAAACTCTGGCAACATCCCTCAAATGATTAATTATTTGGTAGAACATTTGGTAACGTGGGCATGCCCAGAGCTACTTTTCACAGAGAGAGATTGATGACGTTAATAATAAGGTGATCAAGGGTATAGTGTAAAATTTATCACCACTTGACACAGCTCAGCTTTGTTGATGCTTGAGCACTTTTAAATTCCTGGCTTCTATTTTCTCACACCACAGATACATTGCCAACCTACTGCCATAAATCAGGGTGCCATTCAGGTATTAATAGGGTGACAACCCCCCAAAAAGTGAAATTTCCAACTAGGGGAAAGCATGTAAATGTGTTAGGATCTGTAAAACAAGCTGGAAGGCACACTCTGCAACACTGCCGCACTCTGGAACCGCCACGCCATGAGAAATTGTGTCGCCCACAGAAAATCAGAGGCAGGATTAAAAATAGAATTTATTTCTGCTCTTGAACTTTCTCGCTCAGAAGCCGCCTGTCATTTTCTAGGCCAATGAAACGTTACAGTGGAGCTGACAGCATCAAAGGCAGCCAAAAGGAATCAAAAGCATCAAATAATGAACAGTGACTCAAGCCTGCCGGAACAAGGTGATCCTTATTGGCTCCAAAGACAGCAACGTTCACGGCAGCCAGTGTCTTACAAGACAATTTAATCATCAACTAGATCTTAAAAATGTCCAAGCCCAGGCCCAAGGTCCATGTCTGAGCACTCCACACTTCTTGTACACCAGTGGCCATCCAGGCTGGACTTGCTGGCACCTCCTTTGCTGTGCACCTGGGCTTTGCTCCACAGCCCAGTCCACCGACACCCCTTCCAGCCCTGGCTCTCCTAGGCACAGCACAGATTTAAGATTGCTTCTTCATTAAAGCAGAATTGGCCACAGAGCCCTTTTGTTTTTTAAACCACCATAGTAAGACTCACCAGATTTGTCTGGATTACCCTGTGTCTGCCTGGCACTTGAGAAGGGAGAAGGGAGAAGGAAAAAAGCCACTTCCCAGGACAGACTTGCTTTCTTCTGCAATTCTGAATAAACAAACATGGTAAAGAATCACAGAATAGTTAGAGTTGGGTGGGACTTTAAAGATCATTCAGCTCCAGCCCCGCCCTGGCCATGGGCAGAGACACCTCCCACTAGACCAGGTTGCCCAAAGCCCCATCCAGCCTGGCCTTGAACACTTACAAGGGTGGTGCATCCACAGCTTCTCTGGGCAATCTGTGCCAGTGACTCACTACCCTTGTAGTGAAGAATGTCTTCCTAGTATCTAATCTAAATCTCCCCTCTTTCAGTTTAAAACCAAGAAGTGCTGTTGCCGTTATAAACCCTGTAACGCAACAGCACGTGGCTAAAACAATCCAAGAGTACTTCCCTTCTGTAGCAGGTAAACACTGTAAAGCCTTCTGATATTTTGCTTTTATTTAATGGGGTTTTTTTAGTCAACTGTTGTGCAATGTTCTCATAGAACAAAACCGTTTTACAGTCTAAGACTTCAACCAGGAAACAAACATGGCCAAGGGTTTCTAAAACAGAAGCTTAAATTCAGGCTGTTGTGCAAGTGAGATGTTTGGGGTTATTTGAGAAAAATGAGATAAACTACCACATATTTGGCAGTTTGGGAAATACCGTGACTTAATCAAGTGCCTGAATGTACCTGAGACATGTTCTGGTAAAAGGCCCTTAATTTACTCATCTCCTGTGCAAACCGCATTCATGGTGGAACTTCTCCATCACTTTTGCAATGTGCTTTTTTTGTCTTAGCAGTTTAACATATTAATGAAATAAGTACATAGAAATAAATCAAAAAAGATGGTTCAGAGTGAAATAGATTTCAGATACAAAGTTGTGACTAAGTGTAACAGTACTGTACAGTACAGTACAGTAAGTGTAACAGTACTGAGTAAATTTAAGCTGAACTTGGTTATACTGGAAATCAATACAAAATTATAAAGGTAGGAGTGAAAGGATTTAGAGTCCTGTTTAAACTATGAAGAAAGCTGTGAAATCATTCAAGCAATGGGTGCATATAGTGCAGGTTCATCAGAGTATGAACCTCTAACCATAGAGATAACCATAGATATTCCTGGAAAAAAAACAAGAGTAAATTCTGTATACAGAGAGTTGCACTGTCTATCTTGTGATGTGAAAGAACCAAAAGTATAGTATATATTTTGAAAAAGAAAGCCACTGCAGTGAGTCCCAGGTCTGATGTGTAAAATGCAAATGGTTTATGACTCACAGACACCAAGGTGCTGTTGATCAATACACTCAGAATCTGGTTATTCAAACTGTATTATGAATTCATATATTAAGTTGATTTTGAATCCTAACACCTGCATCTGATTTCATTTTGGCATAGCAAATCAATCTTTTTAATACCCATGAAATTTAGTCTGCAAAAATTAAGTTCATTGAACACACCTGAATTTCCTTTGCAGTACAGTACAGCAATGCTTTGCTAGAACTGTGACACTTCAAAAGAATGGCTTTCAGTATGTTTTGTATAGGAGGGACCAACTCCTTTCCCCTTCCAGAGGTATATGGGAAGGAAGCCATCCCGCTGATTTCACTAATCTCAAATAGTGAAGCCTTCAAAAAGTGATGGATAGAGCAGAGGTGTCCGATTTTGCAGGCCATGCTCGCACTGCCAGATGTCTGCTGCTTGACACCTTGAAGGCAAGGGCTTGCTGTATTTAGTGCAGTCTGTCCATCACACTTCTGTAGAACACTTTGGAGACCCTACAGTTCCACAGCAGCGGAGTAGTAGACCTGAGACAGGCTGGCAGCGATGGGAGGGGGAAAACATTAACTATTGCATTAAAGCCTCATTTATGACATTTGTGCACGTGTAAAAACAGGAATTATTCAGGGGCTTATGCATCCATGGATTCTTCTGGGCAATGATGAGCAGAACGTCAGATTTGCTCAATTATACATTTACATTGTTCCTTACTGATTGCATCAGACAATCCATACAACCTACTGCTTAAGAGAACCTTCACTCTTCAGGTTACTCCTCAGTAGTGATAAAAGGAGGTTTATTTAAGTCTTGACTGGTGGATATACTCCTTTGCTGCATAGCAATGACTTAGATATCGAAAATCTGGTCTCAGAAACAGCAGGTAATGAAACAGAACTTTGCTAGCAGCTAGATTTTATATGCCTAATAAAGAGCAATTGCAAAAGTCAGTACATTTCAAGGCTATCTCACTAAAATAACAGAGAAAGGGATCACTGGTTTTTAAACAAAGAAAAATAAATTCCAAATAAATTACTAATATACCTAAATACACACTAACATTCTATTCTATATTATAAAAGCATATTAGAAATACTTTTAGAAAACATAAAAAGCCTGTAGAAAGCTTTAGAAAGCATATAGAATTTAGCACTTAAAAGAACAAATAAAATCAGAAAATCTACAGAGATAAAAAGAAAATATGCAGAGAGTAAAGACAGGACGATTTAAGAGAAAGGTCTCATTCAAGAATTCATAGCTGAAGGTACAATAATGAGAATATGGTTTTTAAATCCTCCTATGTCTTGGCATTAATCTGAAGTAAATATAAGAAGGCATAAATAACTGAAGACAGTGTGATCTCTTTGATGATTAAAGTGATACAGCACTCTTCAGTTCAGGTATGGGGTGGCTTGGGTTTAGGGAGAATAGGCTGGTAATATCCAGGAGCACATGGAGCATTCATCCTTACCTGACACAGGAAAGGTCTAAGGATTAGAAGGATTAAGATTAAGGAAGACAGTTCATGTATGAGGAAGACTATAACCACGCTTGCTTAACAGCACATAGAGGGGACACCTGCATACCATCAGCTGCATCACTGCAAAATGTTTGCTTCGTCAGCGAATGGATCATATGCGTGTTCTCCAAAACACTGCCTTCTGTACCTCTTCTCTCTTCTGATATTTCTAAGACACGAGCATTTCTAAGAAATGAGAGTAGAATATATGCAAATGTCTATAAAAACCAGAAACAACCAATACTTTGTATGTGCAGTGAATATTTTTAAGGGATTGTTCCCCTAAATCTTTCCTTTAGGAAACCAAAGCTCTATTATTGTTGCAGGACATCTTCATAATTCAAGGAAGTCTTAAGTCCTGCAAGGATGATCCAGCTTGAACATGAGCAGTGTTTCCTCTTGAATTATGTATGATGGACCTTTCTGGAGATGGCCCATGCCAAGAAGTTCTAACCCCGGTCCAAACAGGCATTACCTTTGGCAAGATGACAATGAACATCAATTTATCCTCTCGAACGATTGTAACTCACAAAAATAACTCAGAAAATGCATTTTGCGGTGGTCTTTGCTATCCAGTTAAGCATAGGAAGGGCATAGTATGTTCAGAACTTGATGTGGATAAGGACCATTGCGTTCCCGTGAGCCAGCTGTCAGCTGACAACCAGATAGCCTAGGTATTCACAGACCTCCTATAAACATAAATATGCATGTTGTTAATAAGTTAAGCTATCACACTTATGCTAGCTTGGGAAAAAAATGGACATACTTCAGCTGTTGATTACCTAGTTACTCACTGTACACTTTTTAAACTGTATCTGCCCATTGTTTAGTGCTATTTGGGTTGTTTTTAAAGGCATTTTGTCTCATCTCTTTCTCTAGTTGAGACAAAACCCTTGGAATTTTAAATCATCGTCATTAGCACAGCGCACCAAGGTCATGTTCTCACATAACCTATTTTGATCCTGGGAGACAGTTCTGAGAGTTCAATTGCATGTACTGAGTCAGTACATGCAATTTTCTTCCGGAACGGGATGTTAACACAGGCAACAGCTTTATTTTTGCTTGTAGCAAGGTTTGGGAACAAGTAGAAATGAACCATGTTTTCTGGAGGCCTAAATAAAAGTCTTGTTAATTTATTGAAAATATGCATAGATGTAAAATCTTGCACCTGATAAATATTGAGTCATTGTACACCTAAAGCTCTATTTAATTTCTTAAGTTAAAGCAATAAGAGCAATTAGTTTTGTAGTATGCTGAAATATCTGCAAACTGTGGGGCTAGTTTGGCATACGGTATTCTTAGAATAAATTAGAGCACTATTTTTTCAAGATTTTAAGTCTGTAACAGCCAACTAGACTGCTGTGGTGATACTGTAATTAACAGTGATGTAAATGCAACAGTGAATAATGAATGTAGCTACTGAAAGTATGTTGTGGAATATCTAATCAATGCGTGAAATCTGGATGCCTTTAGGATATGATCAGCTGGAAGAACTGTCATTAGATGTCATTTACTTTGTTCCTGTCGAGGTAAAGATAGCATGATGCAAATCATCGAGAACTAACATTTATTAAGAAACTCATTTTGAAAACTTTAAGCTCTCCTTATTACCTCCTTATTCTTCTTGTGCAAGGGATACCAGATTTTATAGCAACATTAAGTTTCCTCTGACTATCGCAGAGAACAAAACTCCTGGAAAAAAAAGATGCTTAACTGATCCATCTTCATTTCTGTATTTAAGAGTTTGCAACACCAATCCATGTAGCCCTTTATACTTTTTTATTACTCCATCCATCTCCTCCTCAGTACACATCACTGAAGGTAATGATCAACATCATAGTCATTACTCTATGAAAAAAAGCAGTTATTTTTTAAGCAAGAAAAAAAATCCAGCTTGTAATTTGATTTTAGAAATCCATTAGTACCGTTCTGCAAATATACAAAGAATCACGCGGTGTGGAACACATTGCATCCCATCAACCTTATTTAATAGTTTGATACGATACTTAGCAATTTCTGTTCCCTGGAGGAATACTAAACAGCCACGCTCTTAATTCTAAGGCACCAAATGATGCCCCAACCTGCTGGAAAGCATCACTCCCAAAGCGCTTCTAGACCTCTCAGTCAGCCTGGGGGGAACCTGGGGTTTTCTTATGTTTCGTTTACCAGAGTCAAGTACAAAAAGAGAAACTACTCTTCATCTGAAAAAAACCTTAGTAAATAAGACACCAGTGCTTGTATAAATAAAGGCTGAAATCTGGACAGGCTCTGAGTCCAGAATATAAAGGATGCAATCTTTGATCTGCTATTAACATTTTTTTAGATTTTCTGTGGTGCAAGCAAAGGGGTTTTTAAACAATTTAGGCTTACAATGTGGCTTTCAAGAGACACACAGTGCCTTCAGAATCCAGCCCTTAATTTAAGGAATATATATATGCTATGATATCACAGGAACTGGGTAACGTAAGTCCCAAAGAAGTCATGCTTGAAGTGCCGGATGTGGAGCAGCCCAGCTGTGCCCAGCTGGAAAAGCAGGCAGGAGAACTGCCACTGGCATGTCAAGAAGAGAGTGTTATATTTCAACAACAGCTCTTTTAAAAGAGCACAACAACCCTAGTGCTGAGGAGGGAGAGGCCAACACACAGGTAATCCTCCTGTTGAACTAAACTTTTGGGTTCCCTGAAAATTCTGATTTTTCCCTTCCTTCAAGAACTGTAGCCCTCATGTACAACTTCATCTGGAGCAGGCTGTTCCTGGGACATAGCTCACATGCTCTGACTCAGCTGCCATAACCCCTGTTCTCCATCACCATTCTCTTCCTCTTCATGGCTTGTTGTGGTAGATGGAACGTAGCCCTTGATCTTACGCCAGCTGCACTAGACCGGGATCAAAGTTTAGAGGCTGGCAAATTAGCATGGGAGACTCCAGCCACAAGAAAAATGCCTTTTCATACTTCAAAAACAACATGCATACTTTGGCTGCCACGTAACTAAAAACATAGTTATGGTTAGACACATGGTGGTGAGTAACAAGGATACAGATTACTAGCTCTTGAGTGCACAGGGATGTGTTCACACCATCCAAAATGCTGACACTGTCAGGATTCATCACTTGCTTTTAGTGACACCTCCACCTACGTGCTTTTATTTTTTTCCACCATGAGCTAAAATTTCAAAATGTGACAGTAAGAGCTGGTTACGGATGTCCTGAACTGACAAACAAATGGTTATCCACAGAAAGCCAGATATATTTTAGAAAAAATGGGAAGTTCGTGCATCTGTATCCTATCTCGTCAGCATTAATTGTGGTCATAGCTCCGCTTCACGACAGGTTTAACAACCATGTCTCAATGGCTGCATTCCCTGCCCCTTAGCTTGGCTAACTGGTGGCTGACCACTTGTCCTGAAATGCGACTCACAAACCAAGCCCTGTTCTCCAGCTCTTGGTGGCTCAGAGCAGCCCTTGCTATTGGTTTTCATTCAGTCCTTCAAAGGGGGATGGAAAAGATGGGATAGTGGGGCTTTGATGTCATTCTTGGTGGTAATTCTGGGACCTGCAGCCGGTGTCGGCAGGAAGACAGTTCTCACCGGGATCAGTGGAAGCACTGCTGCTCCCCAAAGCCAGTTATTTTAAGTCACATCTAAACAAGGAATTATCAGCTTAAGATCTGCCTTTCTCCCCTGCAGCAGGTTCAGTTAGATGCAATACACGGTAACTAAAAAGCAAAATTACAACAGGAAGCTGTCCTGTTGGCTTCCATGGGTATTGGCTCCTGCTGAATTGAAGAATTCGCAGCCTGGCTGGAGGTATGTGGGTAAATACCTGGGAGGGTGAGGTGCCCTGTGTGACCGTTGGCATAGCTAGAGGCCAGCCAGGGAGGCAGGGCAGCCTCATTCCAGACACTATGCTGCTGCTGCTGCCTGCTAATTACTGGCATCCTTGCCTGCAGGAGGGTAGGTGACTCTGCACTAATTTTTGTACCACCTGCCTGGCACCACCTTGCTTTCTGGTAGTAGTTAAAATTTGCCTTCTCTCTAACTCATCCCCCAAGCGAAAATAAACCGACATGCCAGCAAAAGCCATTGCTGGACTCTTTACACTTCACAGCCTGCCCCACGCACACTCATTTCCCTTCCCTGCCCTCCAAACCCTGCATTTTCAGCGGGTATTTGCTGCTCCAGCCATCCTGTGTGTAGTGGCAGCATTACCAGCAGTGGTGGCTCACACCAGGTACACTGCTGAAGCTAAAGCTCACTGCAGAAGCTAAAAGCTCACTGCAGACAATGTCTTAGAAACATAAAGAAGCTTGCAATAAGGAAAACAAAACCAAAACATACTCAACACATCTATGGCTTTTTTCTGTGAAGCTATTTTATGTTGTTTTTTTTTAAACCCATCACTAGGTCACCTCTACAGTATTATTGCCCATTAAATACAAATACTGATATACAAAACCAAAAAGACATATTTTATTTGCTAACAACCAAATCCCAACATCTTTATTTTTGCCTGTCCCAATTCAGGAAATGTCTTACTGGCCTGAACAGCTAAGCACCAAATCAGGGCCCCAGTAGACATTTGTATTGGAGATACCACCAGATGGTGACAGCCAGCTCCAAAGAGTAAAGCCAGGCCACCTTGTTCTCACTGCTGAATTAAAAAAATCATGGGTAAACCCCCCTTCCCCTCACAAGTCAGAGCATTTCTATTGACACCAGTTGAGTGAGGACTTCACTCTATATCCAAATACCTCTGGAGTTCAGGTGGGTGTAGATCCAGGGCTGACACTCATGTCTTACTGACATCCATGGCGTTGCTCGTCAGCTTGCAGCTTCACCAGCCCATGTTTGCCACTGCAGCTCCACAGATCATCTCCTGCAGCGAGTCAAACCTGCTCACCTGCAGCGTCCTTCTCAGCTGCCGTGTCCTCAGCACTGGGTAACCCACTCGAGCTCCTCCAGCTCACTCTGCCTGTGGCCGTCTTCTTGGCCAGGTTGCTGAAATGATTCAGTTTAGGAAATAAACAAAGTGGAGCTTCCCCCTGGGGGAGAGGCATGAGGAGTAGGTGAGCAGTGAGAATGCCAGCAGCCTGCTGTCACAGCCTCAGACTTCCATTACCTTCCACTGCACATAATTAAGGCTGCGACTTTGCATCTCTGAATTAATTTGTTCAATCTCCGCATTCAACTACATGCGGGCTTTGGCCGTAAAATCAGGCTCCAGATTTGCACACCTCAAACTTTAAAGGAGAAAAACTCCAGCCCAGACTCCTCTCTAGTTCTTTGTACCCATTTCTTTAGTTGTAAAGTCTAGTTTGAAATTGATGATGAATCAAGAATCTGACCAGAAGAGAAATCCAGATGAATTTTATATATATATACACACACACACACACATTTGGAAAGATTTCACCTCATTTCATCAATATTGCTATACTAAGAACAATACTTTTGAGAATCCAGGTATCACTTCATATAAAAAGGTGGAAGACATCTAGGACTGATAGTGAGAGTGCTGGTAGAACTAATGCACATTTGAGACACAAAACCTTTCTCTTCAGTAATCAGTTGATCTGGGATCTAGTAGAGCAATGGCAACCCTCAAATTGCTTTATACACCGGTGAGTTAGGCTCCAAGTAGTTTATGAGAAAACTCAGAAAACTCATGATGAGAAAAGTCATCATTCAAATTTTTGAAGAGCTATTAGGAGTGGAAATTAGCTACAGAAAGTTGTTTCATTTTAATGCACGCATGCACACACATGTATACACATACATGTATGTGGAACTGCTTATTTACTCATTAATTGACTTCTTACATTTCCCATCCATGGTCTCCTTTACTGCAAGCCCCTAACCAAAATTAGGGGTGGAAATCCATTTTCAAACATTAATAGGACCTGAATGTTATGTTCTAATTCTCTTGAAAATGTTTATAGATTATTAAAATAGGAGATGTAGCTAACTATGCTGTACAGAAGTCACGTTATACCTAAGCTCAGCCTGCTGTTTTAACAATACTGCTTCTTTCAATAGCTGATAAGTTAAAATGTATTGTCAGTGAACACAAAACAGAAAATTATTTTTCTGTTGGCAATTTAATTGAAAGTTATCCCAAGTGATGGAAAACCACAGCAGCATTGGCGTTACATCAAATGTCAGTCCTGGTGCATAGAAATCTACCTCTGTGCCTTTGGTGATCGGAGAAAACATTAAACCATATGGCAGGGAGTCAGCTGGTGGATTTTTAATAAGTTCTGGCAACCAGGTTACAATTCTAGACAGTGTCCAAGAGCAGAGTTTTCCTCTTCCAATCAAGGCCTTAGCTTAAAAAAGAGAACTCCCCTCTCTGCAGTCAGGGCTGGAGCCAGCAGGTGGTTCATGGTGGACTCCAGGAACCATGACTGGGGATAGTTGTACATTATACTCAAATTCATTTTCTCTTTTTTTTTTTTTTTTAATGCAAGTGATTAAAACCACAGCTGTCCATCTGCACTTTCCCATGACAGCTGGTTTTGCCTTCTCACAGATTAAGTCAAAGTCCATCAGTTTCCGCAACTCATGGTGACCACTGCCCATTGATGTCAGTGCCTGGTTCAGCCTTGCTCTCCCTCCACCCATTGACCATGGAGGTGGCAGGTGACTTCAGCAGGCCACCACCATGGCAAAGGCAATCTAGGTGCCTTCGTAGGTAGGTCAGGCTGGGGAGGCTGTGCCTGACAGCTTCTCAACCACCGTGGGTCAGAGCAGCCCTCCTGCTGCGTAGATGGGGTCAGGAGTGGCATCAAGCTGGGCAGGAATTGCCAATGAGCTTAGAACATGTAACCAAACAGCCTCGCCTTTGAGAAGCATCTTAAATCTCAGCACACAGCTAATGTTATGTCCTTTTACAAACACGTCTTTGCCTTAAGCAAAGGAGTTGCCTTTATATCAGAAGGTGTCATGAGGGTCCTGCAACATAAAACTTCATTGGGAGCAGAATCAGATTTATTTTGATGCAACTGTGCAAGAAGTATGATGACACAGGGTTAGCAATTTTACATGGAAAGAACCAATTTTATGGTCTTCTCTATTTTCTCCAGCTCTTACTATCTTGCAATGTGCAATCCTACACAGCAAACACAGCAATATAGTCAAGCAACAGTAGAAGAATATCCTTCCAATACTGAAAAGGATCCATCACATATACCGTTAGCAAGATTGACAGTACTGTCATATAAATACTAACGATGTCAGCATTAATATCCCGCTGCCACTGCAAAGGACTGTAGACAAATAGTATCATATTTGGCTGCCATGCAGGTACCCAAATCAGTAACCTTTTCCCCCCCAAGGTTTCAAATGCCAGGCTATCGGTGTACAAAATCAGGTGAAGAGATTCTTGTAGGAACAAGACATGGGGTTTTGGATTCCAGTTAATAAAACAAAGGAGTTGCACTTCAAAGTAATTTTATGTTGTTACATTCATACTTTTGGTTTTGTTCTTTTAAGCGTGGGTCCTTTTCTCATGTACTTTGTTTTTTACCAATGGTTTAACTGTGACAGTTTCATATCCCCATCTTTTATATCATCTTTCATATCCCCATCTTTTATATACAGTTTATACCAGCTTTTAAAACAAAAAAAATATCGCCTAAAGGAGGAACATCAGAACTGTCTCTCATATGAAGGCAAAATTCAATGCTGAAAAAAGACAAGCCAAGCTGGTGACGGTACCACTTACTAGTTTTACCAGGCTGAGATAAGGATCAGAGCTTTTCACACCCACCAGTGGTTTTTCTTCAGAGGGAGACGAGCTTCTCAAGATACTCTTGGTAGGGCTACTCACCTTGCAGTGAGGGTCAGGTTTACAGCACTGGATTTTGAAAGACAAGGAAATTTAATGTTTACTGGGATCAGGCCACTAAAATACCTTATTCTCTTCTACTGTTTATGCCGGTCTGTGTACGGAAAGGTTTTTGGAAGTGGGGGTCCCCAGTGCTGCAGGGGAACAAAGAAAGCAGCCTGTGACTCAGCCATACCCACCGGTGAGTGCCAGGAGGCTTTGGTGTCCAGCAATACCGAACAGTTTGCAGCTGAGGGCACCTGGAAAGCAGTAAAGATGCTGTGGCCAAAGAGGTAAACTGAGGCACAGAGGATGAGGGCCTGGTCTGAATCCCAAGGCAATCAATTAATGAACACCAATTTGGTTATTACAAAATGGTCAGCCCTTTGTGAGCCTGTTCCCTGTTGCCACCCTACTGTCCTGATACCTGGACCATGTTCAGAGCCACTTTTACCTGGTTAAAGGGACTGAGAAGCCAGCGGAAGATCTATTTTTCCATTTGAATTGGATTTTAAACACATGAGGGAAGTTGTTGCATTGTCACTACTTACAAGTGGAATGCTCTCGAGCCGATTATCCATTAGTAACTTCTCCCAAGGTTACTACGAGCTTAGGGCTCAATTAGGACTCTCTGAAGTGCTTCAATCCCCTAGGGTTTGTGGCATGGCACTGAAGTCCATCATATCTAAGACTTCTGTTTACTTCAGCAGTTCACATTTTCTCAAAGCTTCCTAAGACATCTGGAGGCGTATGGGCCTATCTGGGCAACAAGAAAACTTCAAGTGTTTTGCTCTGAAATGTCCAGTCTCTGAAGACAACACTTCCTGAAAGGCAAAAAGGTCTTGAGAACACATTCCTGCGAGGCTTGCAAGAGGACCCCAAGTCTGAAAGCCAAACAAACACAAAGCCCACACTGCCTATAAGGCAGATGGGATCAGCCCTTTGTCCTCAAGCCTTGAAAACTCCAGCTGACCTGCTGGTGACTCCTCACTTGCCTCATGTAAAACCAAACCAAGCTTCACAGATAAGATGCAGGATAACAGGCTATCATCTGCTGGGGGAGTGAAACCTTCTCAAGTTTTCCTGATGACTTCAAGACCTTTTCCCTGGCACCATATGTTTCCAAAGAAAGAGAAAACCTTCAGTCAAATGCATTTCAGCCTCCCCTGCTGTTCAGCTTATTTAAAGCAGAACTGAATTAGCTGCACTGGGTATGTCTAAGAGTTGCCATATACCACAGAAAAGTCTCCCCGTTTTCTTATTTCTACAGAAATAAGAAAAAAAAAATACTTATTTCTGTAGTGTTTCTTGGGATGGATGCCTCACTGAGCAAATTCCAGAACCTGGGGATAGCAGCAGGGGGAAATTATTGACATGTCTACACTAGCATTTTATTTCACCTCAGGGATGCGCATTTGAACTGAATCTCCCAGACACAACAGTTGGAATTAAAGTTATGATTTATGATGAGTAAAAACTATAGGAATAAATTCCTATGGTACAGCTTCACTTCTCACCTGGGAACAACAGCACAACATAAAACTAGAGATGGAGCCATTTCTTCCACAGCAGTTTGGATTCAGTGATGGATACCAGTGCCCATACTGCCCTTCCAACACACCTGCGAGATACTCAGCATACCTTGACGCCGCAAACATGAGAATGGTTATTCGGGTTTGGCTGTGTACACTTTCTTTTTCCTTCTCACTGTTGTTTGCAGCTGAAATTTCAGCTTCGCTTTCTTCTCCCCGGCTTCCCACCCTGCTCTCCCCACCTTACAGGGCCTCTGCACCACAATATACAGGACACGACGCAATTCAAAGGCCAAAAGTTGCTAAAGCGCTTATGCAAGTTAATTACTGTGCCTGTTTAAGCCCACGTAATGCAGATTAGCGCTGTCAGCTACTGTTCGGGGAGCAGTTGATGTAACAGCAGGAAAGCCCTTCTCCTCAAGAGCAGCAGAGTCGCCTAAAGTGAAGAGGTGCCAATCACTGCTGGGAACAGAAACTTCTCATGCTGTTCTCCTGTTGCTGTCAGGATGTAGGAGACAGACACAAAAGCTGGACAGGATGAACAGGTGGGTTTAAAGAAGGTATTGCATCCCTCATGTCAAGAGAAAATTGTCAGCTCTGAGCCCGTACTCCACTTCTGCCTGCTCATACAAAATGCTTCAAAGCTTCAGAGACCGGTCCCATGAAAGACATCCTTATGTCAAGACATGAGCCAGAAAGAAGTCAAGCCACTAGCCACTATTTTCATATCAAACTAAAAATCCTAACACATGTTTTTTGTCAAAATTAATACTGATAGGCCAAAGAAAGCCATCCAGTTTGAACAGCGAGTCATCCCTGTGGGCAGGAGAAGACGGAAAGGTTTCCTGGGAACTTCAGCTTCTCACAACCTGAGTCCAATCTAATCGGATTAATTTGCAATTGCTACTCAGGTAAAATGCCCTTTGGTGGCAACCTGTGTTTGCGTAGGTCCTGCTTATTCCCCAAAAGAGTGCAAATACGACGTGTTCAGATGGCTCATTCCAGAAATTAATGGCATGCAATATTTCAGGATTTCCAACAATGCTTTTCCTGTTCTGAAGGGGTAAATAATACCAGTTATCTTGATTTGTAAGTGGTAGCCAGGACATTTCATGCGATGCTATTGGTAACCCAGCTACGGTAATAACACTCATTTCCTCCACCCATGCATTATGTGACAGTTAAGCAAATATTTTCCACCTCAGCAGATTTTACGGTCAAATTACAGACTTTTCTCTCTTCAGTTCACAGCTGATAGAACATTGTTTGATGGAGGTAATAATGATAGAATAAGATAAGGTTCTCTACCACTGGCTGAGAATCAAAGCAAAAGATGCTGAAATTAATAGGTGCAGTAAAACCCAACCATTATTAAAAAAAAAAAAAGATAATTAAATGTAAATCACATCAATAACTTTCAATAACTTTTTTAGATTAGATATCTAAATCTTTTGTATTCTCACAAG
>VXBJ01000106.1:0-16870 GCA_013400055.1 Nycticryphes semicollaris | reverse complement strand
ACAAACCACTCCACAATTCTATGAAGTCCCAGTCAATCTCCTCAAAACAACTTAATCTCTCCCACAACTCCCCACCTGAACAGGACACAGCAGTGGCTTTGTGCCCCACATATAGCATGTCCTACCAAGAAACTTCCAAGGATGGTCAGCAGGTGAAAGAGAAGATGTCACCTTCCCCTCTCTGATGGCTGCCTGTTTCCCAGCACCTCTCTCCTCAGCATTTCTTTCTGGCCTCAAAGTCTCTATTCTCACAGCTCAGCTCCCTTTTTCAGCAATGAAAAGGTGCAGACAGATGGCAAGGTCAGAAATAGACCACCTCATGCTCTTGTCACAAGATAGGCCACCACCTGAGGTACTAGGGACAATGGGCCTGTTCCATCTGCTTCAACACCTCTGTCAGTCACGAAAGGACACACAGAAAGGAACAAAGTTCCCTTGAAGGCAGCTGGCAGCAATGTTCAGAGTCTCCTCCATGACAGGAGGGAATTTGGTCAGAGCCTATCTCTTTGCTGCTGTGCCTTGGGTGGGGACCACCTAACCTTCTGATGAACTTGTCTTATGCCCACACACCCCCTTGGGCTACATTTACTCTCCCGCCCCAGCAGAGTCCTGTGGCTCTTCGCAGGCCTTCGAGTAGGAGCCATGGGCTCTGCTGCCCAGCCTGGCCCCGTGTGGCCTGTGACAGACAATGGCTGCCATTTCACACGCTCAGTCTGTTCTTCTCCTAAAGCCAGCCCACACAAGTGGCTTGAAGGAGTCAGAAGCAACTTGTTTCCTACCAGCTCTTGCAGAAGTTCATTTATCTCCACTTTGTGATGGGTCTCCCGAAGTCTGAGGGTATCGTTGTGCTGCTGTTCTTTCTGCAGCTGCTGTGCCATGTTTTCCCGCTCCTGCTTCAGGAGAGATTTCTCTGCTTCCAGCTCCCATTGAAGGCACTTCACTTCCCCTGCAAACACAACAAACGGCGAGATACAGAGTTGGCACAAACAGTTGTTCTGCCTGTACTGACCTTAAACCCTTTGAATTTCAGTGTAGGAGGGATCTGTGTCCAGCTCCCTCACCCCTCAGAAGCTCTGAGGACAGAGAGTTGGTTTTGTTGTAATAAAATTGATATTAACTAGAAAAATGCAATGTAAGGTGTAATCAAAGCAACCAAGGGAACCTGTCTCTGCTGCTAAGAGTCCTCTATACAGCCCCAACCCTATTCGATCATTTATAGATAAACAGGAACTAGACATGATTTATCTCAGATTAAATTAAGGAACTAACCACTAGACAACAGAGCTTTGTTGATAAGCAGGATATTCCTGTCAAGAGAGTGATAAACTGATGGCCTGGTCAGCAAACCAAAAAAAACCACCTGGAACTGCCAAAGTTAGAGGAGAAGTAGGTAAAAGGGAATTTCAGCAGGGGGAAATCACTGACTCATTGACCACCTCCCCAAATGATGCCACTTACTCAAAGGAGAACAACGCAAGAAGAAAACAAAGTCTGTGACTAATTTACATGGGAAGTGAAGAAATCTTGACCAATCATTCAAGAGCGTAACTATGAATATGTATTAATTTTTAGAATATGTAATAAGCAGTGTACAAAAAGGGACTTATTTGAAACTAAGTGTCATGGTTTAGCCTCAGAGGGCAACAGAGACAGGTGGCAGCCGCTCTCTCTTGAGCCCATCCAGGGCTGGAAGGGCAAAATTGGAAGAAAAAGGCAAAACTCATGGGCTGGGACAAAGGTAGTTTAACAGAACAACAAAACAGTGACAGAATAAAGAAGAATAAAATAATAATTTTATAATAAGAATAAAGAAGTATAAAAACATGATTACAATACCCTCCCCTTCCCGGCCAGCTCCCGGCTACCCCCTGGGCATGGCTCCCAGGGGATGGAATACCTGTGCCCCTGCTAGAGCCAGGGGACAATTAACCCTATCTCTCCCAGAACCAGGACATTATCCACCCCTTATTCCATACCACCTATGCCATGCCCAGACCTTACAGTTCCCGATTAAAAGCTATCGCTTTCCCATGACATATATAAGTACATATATATCCATACAGATATAACAACCTTAGTCTATGGGTCATCACTCTAAAATGTCCATCAGGTTCATTTAATCCATGACTTCAGGCTTCCTTTATTAGGACAGGACACTAAGGTGTGCTCCCTTGGGACGAGCACTCCATTTCTGTGCATTAATGGAAAGAACTTGGAAATACCTCTGTTCTGTGTGTTATTGGCTTGCATACCAGGTAGAGAACCTGATTTGGGACAACAGTTTTATACCACCTTCCCTGGGCAGGGGCATCACCAGAAACAACAGGGTCTCACCTTGTATCACCTCCTTGGCCTGCGTGACTGTGTGAAGTTGGATTTCAAGATGACTCCTGGAGATCTCCAGCTGAGATAAGTGATGCTGAGCCTCAAACAGGCTGGATTCCAGGGTCTCCTTCACTGACCTGAAAACGGGGAACAACAGAGAAAGGAGTTGCTTGCTCCTGACACCACAGAGTTATTCCACTCAGAAGTGTGGTTCAAGATCCCTCCCCCTGCCTATGGAAAAGGTGTTGTGTGGAAATTCGCACACAGAAAGCCCATTTCTGCCATTTCAAATAGCAATGTAGGTCCCTCCGAGGGAATGGCCAGGCTTCCCTTGTCACCTGGCAGAGCACAGAAAGCCCAGCCCAACGTGATGGCAATAACCACATCTGAAATTGCTACTGTCTGACCCATGGCACATTGGGAGCTGTGCTCACACCTCACACTGTCTATGCAGCAAGAAAAACTGTGATGGACAATGGAGCATGTGTCTTCAAGGAGAACAAGCCCACAGTTCTGACAATGCCAGTCTCTGGCCCTCCCTGTAAATATGCTCCAGACATCAACAATGGGCAAGAAGCCCTGAAGACTGGCAAGAATTCCAGAGAGGTTTCCCTGCTGATGATGCCACCAGCTCTAGGTCCTGCACCACATTTAATGTGCCTTTGCTTAGAAACAGAAGCCCCTCCAGGTTTTCTGCCTGAGCCTCTGGCTTCACCCTGAAGGGAGATTGCCACAAGCAACAGCCTCCAATTCTGAGGGTCCCATGTCACACTACAGGATAAAGAAAGATTGATGTTCAAAGGCACAGAAAAACAATCCAAGACCAGCGAGAAGCTTCAGGTTTCAGGAAACGTCCCCATGGTTCAATTATGGCTCAACTCAGAGCCAAGTTTTTCTGTCCATGGAAGTAGAGAGCACACAGGATGTAAGAAATGCTGGTGCAATGATGACCACCTTTATCATCGCAGACATCAAATAATGCCCTGCCCAGGGTCTCCTCCCTGCCCTTACCTGGCCTCTGCCAGCTGCTCAGAAAGGCCTTCTCTGTCCCGCTCCATGGCTGCCAGTCGCACCTCCAGGGCAGCCTTCTCCCGCACCAGCAATTCCTTCTCTGCACACACCTCGGCCAGTGCCTGCCCTTGGCCAGAGGACTCCTGGCACAACTGCTCCAGGCCACTGTGAGCCCACTCTTGCCGGTGGTGAACCTGAAAGCGGGACAAAAATGCAGAGAGAGTCCTTTCTCTGGAGCTCTCTGCAGAGCCAGCCAGGGACACTCCTGAACCAGCTTGAGGAGAAAAATGCTGTGCTGTGGGTGGAAAGTTTAAGAGCATCACACTAATACCACCCTGGGCTACCAAAAGACACTCAAATTGAAAGCGACGTGGAAGGCCCTACTGGTTGCCAGGAATCAGACAGGTCCTTTATGACAAACACACATAACACAGACTGCGTGTTTCCATGCAAAAATACTGCATTTTCCAGAACTGCCACCTTGCAGACTAAAATTCTATCAGAATCTATTCCACTGCCAGAAATATTCAGGAAAGGTTGAGCAAATGCAACTTTTCTCGCTGGAGAAAGGGAAAATACACATGGTTTCTCAGTCTTGGGACAAAAAAAAAAATTTAAAGTGTCACCTACTTCAATGTGTAAAGCAGCTGGATGCAATGTGGAGCTACCTGGCAGTGAAACAGTCCTTGCACTGAGCAGTTTCATTTAGTGGTACATGAAAATCTAGCTGATGTGGCCAAAGAGATGCTAGGCTCTGTTTGTACAGTAGTTCAGGTCAACAGTACCATTTCCTTGTCTTAAAAAAAGAAGATGTCTCATATACCCTGCAGGTATTCAAGCGTGAAGATTAACCACGATCTTCTAGCTTTTTTTCCCCGGTATTAACACCTCTGGCAAGTGTGTGCCAGACAAACCACCAACTCCAAAGCTAAGAGTATCTACCAGAGAACAGACTGTCAGAAACAAACAATTCTCTCAAAGTTATCCCGTAACACCTGAGACCATACAATATGGGTCTGACATTTAAATGATAACAAACTCCCTAACCTCCTCCAGTGACATGATTTCTCCAAAGCTCTTTTTCCAGGGAACCAAAATCAATTCATCTAAGAGTGAAGAGCCTTGTGCAATCACATACTTCTCATGTTCTTCTGCAAAGCCTAAAGAGGCTCTAACAATTCATAGAATATTAAAATCATAGGATCATTTAGGTTGGAAAAGACCTTTAAGATCGAGTCCAACCATAAACCTAACTCTGACAAAACCACCACTAACCCATGTCCCCAGGTGCTACTCCTACATGATTTTCCAGGGATGGCGACTCTACCACTTCCCTGGGCAGCCCGGTCCAATGCTTGGCAACCCTTTCCCTGAAGAAGTTTTTCCTGATATCCATCTAAACCTCCCCAGCACAACTTGATGCCGTTCCCTCTTGTCCCATCGCCTGTTCCTTGGGAGAAGAGACCGACTCCCCCCCTGGCTACACCCTCCTTTCAGGGAGCTGGAGAGACACAGAAGGTCTCCTCTCAGGCTCCTTTTCTCCAGGCTGAACACCCCCAGCTCCCTCAGCTTCTCCTCACAAGACTTGTGCTCCAGACCCCTCACCAGCTCTGTTGCCCTTCTCTGGACACTCTCCAGCCCCTTGAGGCCTTTCCTCTCATGAGGCACCCAAAACTGGACACAGCCCTCCAGGAGGGGCCCCACCAGTGCCTAGAGAGCACACAGGATGTAAGGGGGACAGTCACTGCTCCTGTCCTGCTGGCCACACTGCTCCTGACCCAGGCCAGGATGCTGGTGGCCTTCTTGGCCACCTGGGCCCTCTGCTGGCTCATGTTCAGCCAACAGCTGACCAACATCCCCAGGTCCTTTTCTGCCAGGCAGCTCTCCAGCCGATGTTGCACTTATGTCTTAAACTACAACTTGAAGATGTCATTCTTAGCCACCCAAGACAGAAGACATCGACATGCAGTTTTGTCCCACTCTCTAAGCTCAAACAAATGGAGTTTTGAAAGCTGTAGACTGCTCAACAAAAAGCCTAAACAGAAACATGCAGCCCTGTTTTTTGCATCACAGAAAGGATTCAGAGCTACAGCTTGTCTCTTTTGCCACATGTTAGAATAGTAGCCCCGCTCAGATTCATGGACAACACAATCCTCCCTCTGCAGATCATCAAAAGCCAGAAAGGAGGCCAACACACACACAGCTTCACCAAGCCAAGCAGCCAAACACCCACCCAGAAGCACCAGGTTTTTGGTCCCACCTGGATGAGTTTCTCTTGAGTTTCTTCCTTCTCCTCTGCCAGGATCCTCAGCTCTACCTGCAGCCCCTCTTGCTGCTCCTCTGCTTCCTTCAGCAGCTGCTCCAGGTGGGCTTTCTCTGCACTGAGCTTTCCATTTGTTCTTTCACATAAGTTCAGCTTCTCCTGGGCAGAGACCTTTGCTCTCTCCATCTCCTCCACTTTACCCGACAGAGCTTCATTCTCTTGCTCCAGCTGCCATCACGGAAGCACAGAGGAAATAAAATACAGTAAGATGTACAATGAAGAAAGTTTGGCTAGGACAGAAAAATGAACTTTTCAATACTCAATCAGTCACATGGTTGGGAGGCAAGAAGTCTGAAGCAGAAGCAGCTGGAGACAGACACCTGCCAAGATCTTCAGCAACTCTGCTCACCTGCAGCACAAGTTTGTTCAGTTGCACTTTATCCAATGCAAGAGCCTCACTGATACTGCTCATGTTCGCTGTTGCAACACGGAGATCAGCTACTTCAGCTCTCAGCTTGTTCTGAGCCCCTGTCAGCTCTGCCACAGACTGCTCTGCCTGAAGAGACAAAAGAATAACCTGACAACAAAGGCAGGGAAATCCTTGCCTTTGAGCAGCAACTCCACAGCCCCTGCATGTCTCTGACTCCCAGTTCAGTGCTCCCCAACAGCATGTGGGGTCTGACTGCCCCAAAGACCTGCCTGCTCTCATCACCATTTTCCAAGAAGGAGAACAGCATGTTCCCTATCATCACTCGCCAGAAACATCACCTGTGGTGGCCATGCTATCACCAGGTGACCATACCTTCTCCAGAGCCATGGTAAGCTCATGATTCTCTTGTTTCAGAAGATCTCTCTGAAGGTGCGATTCCTCCAGCATCTCTCTTGCAACCACCAACTCGCATTGTAACAAGGACTGTTTTTCTTCAAGTGCCACCAAGTCCTTCAGTCTGGGAGAAAGGGAGAGACAAACAAGTTTTGAATGTAAAAACATTCTCATTTCCAAACCCAAGAGCACACCCTGTGTCCCAGAAACAGCGGTTGGGATGATTTCCAACACCTTTCTATTTACATCTCAAGAGCACTGGCATTTCCTGACTAGAGCTGCCTCACTCTTTGTCCTTGTTGGATTGAGCACTGAGAAAGTATAACAAGCTTCCAGAAATCACAGAACCTTTCTAAAACTTTCAGGTGCTCTAAAATTAACAGCTTCCTGCCTCTTAGTCCTCTCTCTCCTTTTTGAAGTATTGGATACAAATTCTTGGGGTAAAACAGACTTTTTAAGTCCGGATTAATATTCCCACAATTACTCTTGCCTTCAATAGCAAAACAATGAAAGAGCCTGCAGTCTATCTGGGGAGTAAACCTATATGAATTTCCCATCCAATGAACAGGATGGTTCAGGATAGGAGGGACCCCAAGAGGCCTCTGGCCCAGTCTTCAGCTCAAAGCAACCGGGGTCTGCCATAGGATCAGTCCAGGTTGCTCAAAGCCCTGCCCAGTTGGGTCTTTCAAATTTCCAGGATGGAATCCTCTCTGTGCAACCTGTTCTGCTGCATGACTTTTTGTTCTCCTTAAATCCAGTCTGAACCTCTTCTGTTTCAGTTTATAGCTGTCATCAACTACTCTGGTCAGGTTTGGAGTTATTTTTTTAATGAGTGATAACGAATGTACAAGGATGCATCATCCCTGCCATATGTCAGGAGGCAGACAGACCTACTCATGTGCTCCCTTCACCTTTCTGTGCTACAAATGACGAGCATATAAAATTAACTCTTTTATGCTGGGCCTCCTAAAGTCCAACAACACCCACCCCGGCCCAGAGAAAACTTTAACACTCACAAGAGCTCCTGGTCACGACACACTCTCTCCAATGTCTCTTGCTGCTCCACCTTTTCCCCCTGGGCTGAATCTTCCCTCAGCTGCAGTTCAGTGTTAGTTCGACGCAGACACGAGGCTTCGTGCTCTGTGATTTCAAGCTGGTGCTGTAGATCTTCCCTGGTTTTCTCAAGATTTGCACAGTCACTGCAGAGACAAGAGTCAGTCAGAAGAATGAAGTGTGGATTAGATGAACAGACAGTGAGGTGGATTGAAAACTGGCTGAAAGACAGAGCTCAGAGGGTCGTGACGGGTGGCACAGTCTAGTTGGAGGTCCATTACAAGTGGGATCCCCCAGGGGTCAGTACTGGATGCAGTCTGCTTCACTGTTNTCTGGAGCACTGGGTCCAGTTCTGGGCTCCTCAGTTCCAGAAGGACAAGAAACTGCTGGAGAGGGTACAGCAGAGGGCTACAAAGGGGACTAGAACATCTCTGTTATGAGGAAAGGCTGAGGGGGATCTGATCAACACCTATAAATACTTAAAGAGTAGGTGTCAGGAGGGTGGGGCCAGTCTTTTTCCAGTGGTGCCCAGTGACAGGACAAAAGGGAATGGGCACAAACTGGAACTTGGGAAGTCCCATCTAAACATGAGGAGGAACTTCTTCACTTTGAGGGTGGCAGAGCCCTGTGCTCAGAGATGTGGTGGAGTCTCCTTCTTTGGAGACATTCAAACCCCACCTGGACACATTCCTGTGCAGGCTGCTCTGAGTGACTGGATGATCACCAGAGGTCCCTTCCAACCTCAGAGCATTCTGTGAAGAGGCCTGAGGAGTCATGGATACATTTTCATCATTCCAGGATGGAGTTGTGGGGATCATGGTAAGGAATAACACGCTCTTCCCCTCTTGAGGTAACCTCAGGGAGAGGAAGGCAGGCCGGCTTTTGCCTTCATTCTGTGAGCAGCAGTGGCCAGGAAAGGGCACACGAAGAACAGACCTCAGAGATGTAGCATGTCAAGACAGAGGCATCATGTCTTCCAATATTGCTCTGAATGTCCAAGACAGCCTTAGGACTCACACTAGAGCATGAAAAGCAGTGATAGGAGGATGCTAAAGTGCCAGAGGCACACACGTGGTGGGGCAGGCAAGTTCTTTGCCCATAACACCTCTGAACTCCCAGAACTGGAAGCAGATGGCCTCTAGAATACAGGAGAAGGAAGAAACACTCACCTTCTGAGTGTTTCTACCAGGGACTGGAGGTGTTGCTGGTGGCTGCTGGACATCTTGCATTCCTCTTCCAGTTGCTCAAGTCTTTGCTGCAGCTTCCTGCACTTCTCTTCCAGCTGCCTGTGCTGATGTTGCAGCAAACTGATAGAGTCCTGCCTGGCAGAAAGCTCTTCTTTTAGGGCCTGCAAGGAACAGACAGGAAAAGAGCACAAACAAACAATAAGGAGCTGGAAAGATGGCTCCAGATAGGTTGGAGAAGCAGCAAGCAGAGACAGCTCCCCTGAAGGCAAAAGCAGTCATGAGGGGGTGGAGATCAAGGAAGTAAAAGCAGTAGAACACAGAGCTGGTGAGACTGGCAAGGCAATATGGTACCAAGAGTAGGATGGCTAGAAAAAAAGCAAATGAGTCAATGGAAAGGTTCCAGCCTAAGTGAGCCATTAACAGCTAAGCCTGAGGCCAGGGTAAAGGCAAGCAGAAATCCTCACCTGTGTTGCGCTTTGTCTCCTTGCCAGAGCTTCCTGAACCAACACAAAGGCACATTCTGCATCAGCAGAGGTCAGACAAGAGAGGATGTTGCTGCACTCCGCATGCTGGGAACCATCAGTGACTGTGCTATCGCTGTCACCTAACACCACCTGAAAGCCCACATCAACCTGTTACTCTTTGTTCATTCCACTTCGTTTGTTTTCTTTATCTATTTCTCCTCTTTCCACCCCCAATTCATACTGGAGTAATTAAAAACTCAATTATCTCATTTCTTCAGTGAAAAAAGAAGTTTTGTCCCTGTGGCCACAAGTACTCCAGGGGTTTCTTAGTACAGATCCTATAAACAAGACAAAAAAAAGCATGAAGTGGCTGGAGGCTGCCTGAACCCTCAGTTTCTTGAGGCCCTCAGGAATGATTTTTGTCTCCTTCAGCTTCTTAGAGTCACATACACGAGCACAAGAGTAATACAGGAAATAGCAATGAAAGGAAACATTAACACTGCCCAGGGAAGAAGGACACTAACAAATACTGGAAAACAGCAATGAAAAAGCTGATGTTTATAATTACTCTGAGCAGTAGCACAAGAGTGCTGTGCAAGAAATCTGATGATTAAACTCTCGACCATAGAGTGAGGTTTAGGAGTGAGTTAAAGTTACCCCTCAAGCATTACATCAACTGTAATTCTGGGGAGACAATAACAGTCAGTGAATGTAAAGTGCAGGAGCAGAGTTTCCAAGTGCATCAATTGACCTTTGATAAAGTCTGAAGAGCAGTTTCATTGCTCAGGGAGAGTGGGGGAGCCACCGAGAAACCCTGGAATGCAAACATCAAGTAGCCAAGTCAGAAAGCACAGTCCAAGAGAGACCTTGGCTGGACGGTGAAGACAAAAGTACTAAAAATTCAAGCGACTCAGCTGAAGTGCCACAGGTCAGCCATTGCAGGAGTTTAAACAGGTTTTATGTCAGAAGAGTGGTATGAAAATCAAACAGCCAGCAGCAGTTACCACAAGCAGTATATAACATCTGTATCTACGCCCTGGGCTAGTCCCTTGCCTTCCTCAAGTGCTTGTAAATCAAATTCATAGGGATGTGGTCCCAACGCTGTACTCACCTCAGCTATATCTTTTATCAGCTTTTGCAGGGAAAGATTCTCTTCTTTGACACTTTTACTCAATGAAGCTTCATATTCTCTCTCTAACTGACTTGCTTCCTGAGAACAGAATAAGGAAAGGGTGAACAGGGAAGAGCTGCTCTGCTCTGCTCTGTAGTGTTCCCATCCTCAGCAGCATTGTCTTGCTGACAAGCCTCAGCCTAGGATACTTCTTCCCCTATCTATTCAATTTTTAATTTGCTAAAACTAAGATGAGAAAGACCAAACAGCTGGGGTTTATTGACAGCTTCACAGCAATCTATGCCAAGGAACCCGGATCCCTAAGAAACTTCAAGTCACAGGCATAATTGGTGCAGCCATCCTGAGGAAGACACCTGAACTGCCTGCAGCTCCCCTGACCCTGTACTCACTCCACACGTGCCAAACACACAAGGAATATTTTGGTCCTGTCCCTGATGTTCCCACACAGTTGTCATCTCTACCACTCTCTCTTGAGGAATTCACACCTCCTTGTGCTAAGGCTGGAGAGCAAACACTGGGCTATCTACCAGATAAAGGAAAAACATACTAGAATCTCCACTGTGTCGTTAAGTGTTTTCATGGTCTTCTCCTTCTCCTCATTCTGCTTCTGAGAGTGTACAAGCAAGGCTGAGAGCTCCATTACCCTGAGAAGAGACAGTCCACATACCATTCCAAAAGCATTACACACCATCACTTGTTAAAGAGCTAAGTAGCTCCTAGAAGCACAGCAAAGAAAATTCAACCCAGAAAGTACAGCAAAGACAGCGATCATCTCTAGAGGTTAATATCGTGGTGTTGACCCAAAGGCCTTCTGTACTCAGGCTCACAAGGAACTGTCAGAACAGAGGGGCTACAGCACCCATGGTGGGGCTGGGCAAATACCTCTCAACTCCTTTAGCACAGCCCTGGGGAGCAAATGGGCTGCACCAGAGAGAGCTCTTTTTGTGTTGCTCTCGCTTCCACACCAAGAATCAGTTCACAAGGCTCTTGCTGTAATACACAACTTCTTTTTCAGTCTCCTCTTACCCAGAAGAACTTCTGGCAGTCAGACACTGTTTTCCCTTCTTTCCATTGAAGGCAATAGCTTGACTCAGGAGAGAAACAAGGTCATGCAGAACGGACGAGTTTAACATGAACGCAGCCCCTCTATGAACGCAAGAGGCGGCCACAGAAGAGAATGTCAGGAGTAGCAAAGTTGAAAACACTTTTACCTGTCCTGAAGCTCCTTCTTCTCCAGGTCCCCCTTGACTTGTAAGGGCATCACTTCCTGAATCTTCTGGTTCATGTCTTGCCCGGCTTCCTGCTGTGCCAGATCTTTCAGGACAGTTCTGCCCAGAGTGAGGGACTCCCGGAGCTGTATGCCAGAGTTTAGACGGGAGCAGTTGACAATGACACATCCAGAAAGCCTCATTTGCTCTGCCTTCAGCTCTGACAAATCTCTGAAGAAAAAAGAGTAGGCCCACACAACCATCTCTATCAGCGGACTGGCTGCTGATACACGTACTTGAGCAGGAAAGGGGACATCATTGTTGGGGACAAATCATTTCTCTGACACTCTGGTCAGGATGCACCTTGGCAAGTGAGCAAAGAGTCGGCGCGATAGCTAAGGAATGAGTCTGTTTGCTCCCTGGCATTAAGAAGAAATGCATGGCACAGCCACAAGACTTCAAGAACCTCTAATGACTCTTATTAATTGTCGCTCCTGCTCTACCTAATTAAAATACCCTAATTATCTTTACTAGATCTAAGAAGTTTTACCAAGTTCCCAGCTTCTATACCCGGGGGATCAGCCTTAAGGCAGCCTATTATCATCAACACTTGGATTGCTCAGAGGCTCATGACAATATCTACATAACGAACGTTTCAGGAAGGTGGTGTAAGAAAATGCCTAAAATGTTGTAACAAAAAAGCACAAAGAACAGGAGAATTAAATAGTAGGTCAGGCACATGCGAGGCATTAAGGAAGGTTTATAATCCAATAAGTTTGGCTGACAGAAACCCAGAGTTGGAAATTGCATCCTGACACCACAGGCAGGTACCATCACGGCTGCGCTACTTCTGTTTGCGTAGAAGGAAACTGTGAGAAAGGAACCTCTGAGGGGTCAGGAACAACAAAGCAATCATAAAAAGAGGTATCAAACTAAGCAAAAGAAATCGGATAAACACAGTAACAGGGTAGAGAAGCTCTTCCTGCTCCCAACAATGTTGGCACAGGAATCAGTGGATACAAACTGACCAGAATAAACGTAAACTGGAAACAAGAAAGAAAAAAATAATATTAATGGACGATCTTTCCACTAGGAGCAGTGGAAAAAGAAACTCAGTGAGATCTGAGGCAGATTTTCATCATTCCATGAAAGGCACTACCCTACATGCTGCATGCATAGCTTTGGCGAGTCTCTTCCAGTGTGTCCATATGCGCCTGTGTCTGTGCTAATGTGCCCAAACATCACCATAGTCCAGTCATTTGCTCAGAGCCTCTGCACTACTGATATCCTGAGCCCCTCGGTTTTGTCAGAGAACCAGCATCAAAAAGAATTCTGAACATTGCCCAAAGCTTGCTGAATGGCACTGCTTCAGACGGCCAAAGCAGAAATCATCTCTTTAGCCATAATTAACATAACATCAAGGCTCAAAAGGCAGAAATGTGACATTTTTTTCTGCAGATCTGGCCTCAGCTTCTACTCACCGGTCCGTGGCAGTCTTCATTTCCAGGAAATAGCGTCGGAAGGTGACCACCTGATGCCACAGGCCGAGCAGACGGTCACGTTCACCCCTTATGTAGTTGTCATAAAGCTACAGATGCAGAGACAAAAAGAAATGCCAGCTCAGCCTTTGCCATCACTGCACAGCTGTCTTTCAGCTGGGAGAGGGTCCAACCACCATTGCCAGGTCTCCTTCAACAACTACTACAACAGGGCACTGGGGACTGAAGAGGCACCACAGGAGCAGCTTCAGCAGAGCTGCCACCCAACTGCACAGGAGGGAACATTCCCCCTTCTCCTGCAGGAGAGGACATCAGCAAAACCAGTGACCCCAATGCAGCATGTTGCCTTGTGGAGGCATCTCAGAGTCTTGGGTAAAGATGACAAAGACAAGCCCCTCCAAGGTCACTGTCACATTTGCTGTCAGTGAGGGAGGCCCTTCTTTGGTCTTCCCTTGGCTGCTCGGGATCTGAAAACACACAGAGCTCTCTGCTCTCGATAGAGATTGAAGAATTACCAGAGAGACAAGCTACAGCACCCAGCACCAGCAGCACTGGCCTTTAGGACCCAGCAGCATGGCCACAGTAGGGGGGCCTCTTCCATCACCACCATTTGCTGACACCCCTCCATCTCCTGGCCCTGACTTTTGACCCCCTCAACACCAGCACACCCTCTCAACAAGGTCTATAGGCCAGAAATAAAATGCATTTTCATGCCACACTGTCAACACCTCTGACATTCCCACAGCCCATCCTCACCTCACGGTCCCGGCACCATTCTCTCTCCTTCACTTCCAGCTCCTCCCGTGCCCTCATCCAATCCACTGTCAGTTTTCCAACATCTTCTTTAAGGGCTGAATTCACCTCATTCGCTTTCTCTAGGTGCTCCCGCAGGAGAGTGTTCACTTCGGCCAGATCCTCACACCTTGGGAAGGGAGGAACAGCCAGGAGGTCACTGAACAACCTCCATCCACAAGCAGCAGCCCAGATGTCCCAGCTCCCCCAGCACTGAGGTAGGAATCACAGAATGCTCTGGGGCTGGAAGGCACCTCTGGAGATCATCCAAGTCCAACCCCCTCCCAGAACACATCCTCCTAGAGCAGGTTGCGCAGGAACCTGTCCAGGTGGGGTCTGAATGTCTCCAAAGGAGACTCCACCACCTCTCTGGGCAGCCTCTGCCAGGGCTCTGCCACCCTCACAGGAAACAAGTTCCTCCTCATGTTTAGATGGAGCTTCTCATGCCCAAGTTTGTGCCTGTTCCCTCCTGTCACTGGGCACCACTTAAAAAAGACTGGCCCTCTACACTGAACACCCACCCTTTCAGTATTTCTAGGTGTTGATCAGATCCCCCTCAGCCTTCTCTTCTCCAGACTAAAAAGACCCAAGTCCCTCAGCCTTTCCTCAGGAAAGAGATGCTCCAGCCCTCTAATCATCTTGTGCTTTCTTGCATGAACTAAGATCTTTCAGGGGTGGCAAACTCCTGTGCTTCTCATTTAGCCTTCAACGTCCATCTACAGTTGTAGTTTCCCTTCCTCTTCGACTGGGACAATACGCACAGGTAAGGGCTGTCTCACCACTGGACACATCCCCTTTCTCTGGCCTTGTCCCCACTCCCTCACCTACTGCTCCAGGGCATAACTTAGGCTGGAAAGGGACTGTTGGAGCTCACCTGGAGGAACCCCCTGCTAAAAAACCGAGTTATTCAGCACACACCTCTGTTACCTCCCCACACAACAGGTTGTGGACCTTTCTCCTTTGAAAAGGGCTTGCCCCACTACTTCCCTTGGGGACACTGTGAAGCACTGACAGCTTTTCCCTCCCTTCCAGTCACATCCATACACTGAGCAGGAGGGAACAGTTCTTCCTTCTACCTTTGCTGCTCCTCTTCCACCTGAAGCAGGGCTTTCTCCAGGCTGTGGTCTTCTGTTGCTTCCCACGTGCCTGGGAAGGATGCCTGAAGAAGAAACCAAATGTTTAGTTCAATTCTGGCGTTTTCTTCACTGCTGTTCACAGCCATTGCTTTCCCCTTCATCCCTTGGGGACCTCAGGAGCTGCTGGCTTCTTCCAGGCACAACAGTATGGTGACTACAGAGAGGAAGGGAGGGGAAGGTGTCACTCACTGCCAGCAGCTCTCCTCAGTCTCCCACTGTTGCACTCTCACAGCTGGGTACCCTCGGCTCATGAGCACGAGCACTCACTGCCATCTGAAGCCCAGGAATGCACTCCTACACTCCCACCCTTCCTTTCCTAGGTCTGCTTTAGCCCTGAAGAAGCACAGAGCCAGCTCTCTGTGTTGGACACCAGCATTTTTGCCTTCCAAAACACTGTCGTTCAGCTGATTCTTTCCCAGAGCCAGCCCGAGAAGGGAACAGGTAGCACAGCCCTCTCTCGAAACTCAGCATAAAAACTTCCCCAGCAAGAAACCTTCTTCACACAACTCAAACCCTCACCCATAGGGTTTGCTGCACTGGCATCATGGGCGCTGCTCTAAGAGTGCCAATCAGGCAAAATGCTGGCAGGCAAACTTCAAGTGCTTCTTCAGACCCTCTGGCAGCAGAATGGTGTTTGCCTCTGTCAAAGCTGGGAGAGCTTTTTGGCTTCTCTCCAGCCAGCACCCTGCACACTCACCTCTCCTGCTTCCAGCTGCTGCTCCAGCTCTCGACAGCGTGTCCGGTACTGCAGGACCTGTGGGGAGACACAGGATGGAGATGAATGAGTGCAGCTGGGGACAGAGCTGGCTTCTCCAGCACTTGCTTTTCTCTAGGTCTCTGCAGCCCAAGCTCAGCACATGTCACCACACTGCTGATACAGGCAACAAGAAATCGTTATGATTTGGGGAAGCTTCACTTTTTGTAATACTTTTACACATAATGCTCTTTGCTGATCCTAGGATAGCAAGTAGAATGATGAGACTGGCTCAGACAGCCATTCCTGGACTATGAACACCACGTACCCTTAAATCCGTATTTCCAGGGGGTCCTTGAAGAAATGTGCTTTCAGCATTGCTTGTTGATATTGAGCGAGTAGAGTTAGTTCTGACCACAGTCCTGCTCCGCCACTGCAGAATGGGGATTTCTGCCCAGCTGCAGCAGATGAGCAGGGCCGAGACAGGCAGGGAGGGGGTACAGCCGCGCTGTGACAACCGCCGGGCACCGGGACGGGAAAGGCCACGGCCTGGCCCGGCACTGGCTCAGCTCGGGCACCCCCCTCGGTACCAGCACTCCTGCACCCCGGGCCGACCAGCCCGGACCGATGGCCTCTGCCCGGGGACGCCCCGGGCCACCCCCGCTGGCCCGACTGCTATATGGGGACAGCCCCTGCTCGCGGGGCCCAGCGCAGGCCTTTGGAGCCCGGCATCTTCCCAGGACCGAGACCGGCCAATGCCCCTCGGGAGTGACCGCGGGCGCAGCTGGGCGGACACCGCGGCCTCCCTCCCCATGAGCTCCGCCGAATCCCCTCTGCGGGCGGCCCGGGTACCCCGGCCCAGCCACCGTGGCCCGTCCGCATCCCCGGCAGGTGCTCCCGCTCCTCACCTTCGCCTGCAGCTTCCGCACCAGCACCGCTTGCCGGGGCCGCGCCTCCTGCCAGCTCTGCCGCCTGCGCTGCGAGGAGCCCGGCCCCGGCGCCGCCATACTCCCGCCGCCCGCCCGGCTCCGCCCCGGTCCCCGCCCGCCGCCGGACAGGGCCCGCGGAGGGGACAACCCCCAGCCTGTCCTGGCTGCCGAGCGCAGGGGTGTTCTGCTGTGGCGCTGGCCTGATGGCGGCGGGCTGAGGAGCCTGTGGGGAGAGACCGAGAGGCACCCCGAGCGGTGGCGGTTCCCGCCTGCCGCCATGGTCCCTGCGGAGCACTCGGCTGTACCGGGAGCGGCGGGCGGCCTCAAAGATTCACAGAATGGTTTGTGTTGGAA